>LBNU01023137.1:5627-60610 GCA_014162995.1 Artemisia annua
AAGTTATATTCTTTGGTTGTGAACTTATTATGGTTTACAACAGCCCTCCTTACACGGAAGACTGAGGATGTTTATTTTATTTAGTTTTTGTTAAAATACTTGGTGACAAGTATTCCTTTTGATTATATATATATTAAAAAGAAAAAGAAAATATTTTTGTATTTTATATTGTTTATGGAAGAAAAATATGATATTTATATAAGGGATATATACGACGGATAGATATTCAACAAACTGATGCTTCAAAAATTCGTAGTACGCAGCACAGCTCCCCGGCAGCGGCGCCAAAAATTGATTGGCTCAGAACCAACAGGTATTGTCACACAAGCTAGCCACTTGTGAATGGCTAACCGTAACAAAGAAACCCTGAAAGTCTAGAGCACAATGCAATGAAATCCTGAGGAGTTTAGTATTTCCCCGGGTCGTTTAAGTCCCAAAGAGATGTGATATCCTGAATAAAAACGAATTTCGAGATCAAAATATGTCGAATAGAAAAGGGGTATATATGAACAAAATCAATCACTTTAACTAAAGTTAAAATCTGTAAATTACAGCGACTTAAATGCAAATTAAATAAAATAAAAATATAAAACTATAATTAAAAATGATGATTAACTATTTAAAATAAAAAGTAAAAAGTAAATACTAAATATAATTATTTAAAACAAAAACAAATTATCTAAAATGAGAAAAATGACTTAAGAAAAGAAAATGAAATTCTAAAAATGTAAAATAACTTAAAAGATTATAAAAAACTTAAAAACTTATTAATCTAATTAGTTATATAATTATTTTTATTTAAAAACTATTTCTAATTACTTAAACAAATTAAATATACAACTAAATAGGAGATTATCCTAAAAAAATTGTAAATTCAATTTCTAAAAGTCTATTATAACTTAAAATAAAATTTAGAAAATTAAAACTATTTTTACAACTATTTAATTACTACTATTTAATTATTAACTATTTATTAATTATTATTAATGTAATAAACTAAAAAGAAAATGAGAAAATGTTCTAGAAAATAAACTAAAAACTTAGAAAAGCATAAAAATGTATAAAACTTATTTTAGAACTAAAAATATATTTATTATACTATTTATATAATTACTATTAATTAATTACTATTTATTTATTAATTAACTATTTAATTAAGTAAAATTACAAAAGCTATTAGATGAACAGTGGAATTTGCAAAACTATTTTTTACAGATTCTAATAAACTTATAAAACTTAGAAAAATTATAAAAACTTATCCTAGATTAAAATTTAATACAAAAACTATTTTATTTATTTATTTAAACTAAAACTATATAAACTATTTTGATTTTTAATAAATACTAAACAAAATGCAAAAATTCTGGGAAAAATATATATTGTATAAAATAAGTGCAGAAAAATATAAAAAATATAATAACTCCAAAAAGCCCCCAAATAAGCAGTACAATAAGCTGTAACAGCTTATAAGACAAAATGGCCTTTTGGATGTTAAATAAAAAAGGGTGCAAAGATATAACGAGAAAAGTCCCTAGGGCAACTGGTATACAGGTACACTCTTATCACTCTCAAAGGGGGGAGGTCTCAGGTTCGAGCCTGCCTCACCCCCTTTTTGTAAAACATTTTTTTTTTTTAATTTTTTCTTTTTACAAACCTAATAAGCAATGAAAAATAAACAACTTTTGAAAAAGAAAACTTTTTAGAAAAGCCAAATAAGCTCTGTGGAAGCTTATTTGATCAATCAGTGAGCTTGTTAACTTGAAATGGATTTTTAGGAATGCAAAAGCTCACAAAAAGCTATAAGCTAAAAACAAATGACAAAATAAGATGGAAAAAAGATTAAAGAAACTAAGAACAAGCAAAAACAGCTGAACAAACTCACTGAATAAGCTTAAATTGGAAAATAAGCAAATCCAAGAACCACAGATCCAAACAAGCCTGCAGGCAAATTGTGGGCCCAATTAAGCTTATCAAATAAGCTCTTAAACCCAAAATAAGCCTGGAACCAGCTAGATGGGCTTATGAGCTGTCCAAAAAGCCAAAGCACACATTATGGGGCCCACTAATAAGCTCAGAATAAGCTTTTAAAAGTTGGTGGAAAGCTGTGTTACTGGGTATACTCAGTGAACTTTCAAATTGGGACAAAATGAAAAGGACATGCAGCCCTATCAAATAAGCCAAAAAGTGGAAAATAAGCACTGATATATTGAGATGGGTAGATAAGCTTTCCAAAAAGCCAAATATCATAGAGTGGGACCCACTAATAAAAGCACAATTATGAAAATGGTGCCAACTCTGAGAGACAGGGTAAGTTTTTGAAAAAGATCTAAAAGAAAAGCACAATTAAGCAGTGTAATAAGCTAAATAAAAATTTAACAAAAATCCTATGTAAAGATAAGCAACAAAAGATTAAAACCTAAAAAGCACAAGTTATGAATCTAAGTTTTAAAGCCTACACAAAATTATTCATTTAATTCAAAAACTGCATACATGAAACTTTTGACTTTTATGAAATAAACTTATGTTGACTTTTATGAACTTTGATTCAATTCTACTCACTTATTAAATTATTTTAAGCTGTATTAAGATGATATTAAGCTAGATTAACAACTAGTTAACGTGTGAGCATGATTCAAGGATTTAAAATCCTAACAGTGAATGATTCACCAAGGATTGAAACCAATTTTGACTTCTTTGCATATAACCACTGGATTTTATTACTTGTATTACCTACTTAGACCTATTGTAACATGTCTCAACCAAAAGCAACAACAAGAACACCTTTGAACACAGGTATTACCCATGAGCCAAACAACCCTTACAGTCACTGAATTTGTGATTTTCACTACAATAGGTTAATTTAGACTAAGATACTGAACTAAAAGGTTTGAACAAGTTAACTTATGATTATTTAAGCACAAAACATCAACAATAACAACATAATACAAATAATTAACTAAAATGTTATTTTAACTGTGAAAATGGAATATCTAGCAACTATCAATTCTAATGAACAAGACCACTATTTTAAGCACTAAACTAACATAACAACACCAAATAAGCATAGAACAACCATAGTTAAGCAATAATAAGCACATGAACAGTGAAATGCCAAAAATGGTGAAATTGCTTACAATTGAATCCAGGCCAAATGATGAGAACCAAGGACCAAGAACCAATCCTATAGCTTACCACTAAGCACTACAACCCAGAGCAATCAAGAATTCACCATGGATCATCTTCATTCTTCATGTAGACTGATTTTTGATTTTTCACTGATTTTTTTGTATTTTTTTGTATTTTCTTGCTTTTTGATACTAACTTGAGTTTTATGGTTTCTAAAAGCTTTTAGAAGCTTTATGGGAGCTTATGTGAGCTTATTCAGTCCATAAAACACTATCACAACCACAATCAAGGTTTTCACACTTGAAAGGGACATTATGCAAAATTAAAAACTGAAATGAACATAAGCAATGAAATAAATACTTGAAATATATTAAAGATCACTGAATAATGATAACAAAGTACTTGAGAATGAAAAATAAAGAGTAATTAGGACATTAACATAAAAACGATATGAAAATTTAACTAAAAGTGAACTAGAACTTTTCTTCTTCATTCTTCTCTTTATATAGGCCTCAATTCCACTGCATCTCTGATCATTTCCCACTTCTTTTCAGGCCGTAGGATTTCTTTAATTTGATCTTAGCCCTCCATTTGATTTTGGCGGGAAAAGCTGTTGTTGACCATTTGGTCAACAATAGTGGGTTTGCATTAATTGAAGTGTGTTACGGGAAGGGTTATGATGGTTTGGGGTGGCTGAGGTGATGGGCAAGTGGGGGGGGGAACAGTGGAAGCAGGAGGTGGAGGATGGTGGTGGTGTTGAGGTGTGAACGGGGGAAGGAAAGGGAAGGGGGTGTTTAAATTTTGGGTTGGGCTGGTGGAGTGGGTTGGGAAAAGAGAAAAAAGAAAAGAAAGGGAAATGGGCTAGGGGGTTTTGGGTTTATAATTTGGATTTGGGTTTTTTTATAAATAAAGGGCCGTTTGGTTTGTATAAATTCACAAGGACCAATAGTGTAATTTCTGGATTTTTGAGGGTAGATTTTGACAACTTTCCAAAGTATTTCCAAGGGCCATTCTTGCCATATGTGAATAGTATAAGGACCATAGTTGCCTTTTTCCTATTTTGAATATCCAGGGACCATTTTTGCCAACTTATGAAACTTCAGGGACCAAACTTGTAATTTCTCCAAACTTTTCACCCAAGGACTATTCCTGCCAAAGTTCAATAATTCAAGGACCATATTTGATAATTTCTAAAGTTTTAACTCCCAGGGGCTATTTTGACATTTTTGCAAAGTTCAGGGACTAATTATGTAAAATTTTGAAACTTTTCATCTAAGGACCAATTGTGACAATTTTGAATCTATAAGGACTTTGGTTGACTTTTCCTTCAAAATAAATGCTTAGGGACTATTTTTGTAAAACTTAGAAAGTTGAGGGACTGAAACTGCCAATTGTGCAAACTTTGTTCGTTTTTCATTTGTTTTTAAACATTTTGCATCTAAGACACATAAAACACAACCCTGGGATATTTTCCAGTATTTTGATGCATATTTGAGTGTTTTTGTATGTTTTGGCAGTTTAAATGGTACAAAAATGATGAGTATTTACACACTCATCAATCCCCCACACTAAACTATTGCTAGTCCCTAGCAATCTTTTATGAAAAATTTAATGGTTTTTGTGTCTCTTTACCAAAAGCCATTACTTCTGGAGTAGCCAAGTGTTTAGGTTCAAGTAAGAACTTTGGTACACTTTATAACCAAATGATTTTGAGCAAATCATCAGCTGTCAACGGGTTTGATTTGTCTTTACCAAAAGCCGTTTGCTTCTGGACTAGCCAACTCTTGATGGAATAGTCAACATCTTGGTGAGCTGATTACCAATTATGGTTTTTTCACTGCCTTTACCACAAGCCATAATCTTGTGGGCTAGTCAACTCTTCACTATTCAAAAGATATGGTGAGATGAATACCATACAATTTTGGGCAAATTGCAAGCCATCAACGGATTTGAGATATCTTTACCAAGAGCCGTTTGCTCCTGGATTAGCCAGTCCTTTTGTTTTTTAGACAAGGTGGACTGATTACCACAAAAAAATTATAGCATTTCTAAGTGTGAAAAAACTTTAAATTTTGATCAAATGGGGGTGCTTGATGGAACATGTGTTTGAATTCGTGAGAATTCCCCCCCACACTTAGAAATGAATATTGCCCTCAATATTCAAAGCACCGGGTATGAAACCAATACTTAGAACGTAAGAAGGAAATATTAACAACCTTTATTTCAGGTTTATTTACAAACATATTTTTCATAAAGCTTCTTAAATAGAAGCTATCACTATTTTTAAAAGTGATGATGATGAAATTTATTTATTTATTTATTTATTTATTTTTTTTAAATATATACATATGTACAACATAGGTGAAAACCTATGCTTATGCTACTGTTTTTGATTCCCGAGTCGCTAGCTTGACTCGACCCCGTATTGATTTGTCCTTGGGAAAATCCGAACAATGTGTGGGGCATCTCCCCCACACTAGGATGGTACACACGGGTAAGAACCCATGTTAATTCTAACATTTTTGTTTCTCGAGTCATTAGCTTGACTCGATTCCCGCATTTATTGGTTCATGGGGAAAGTTTGAAGATCTGGGACAACCATGGGTGGTATATCCTCTCCAAAATAGTGCTTTAACCGATGGCCATTCACTTTGAAATCAGGTCCGTCATTTTGAGATAACTCAACGGTACCATATGGATAAACTTTTGTAATAGTGAATGGACCAGACCAACGGGATTTTAGTTTTCCCAAGAAGATCTTTAATCTTGAATTAAAAAGAAGGACTCTGTCACCAACGTTGAAAACGCGGTTCTTGATTTTAGAGTCATGAATCTTCTTTGTCTTTTCTTTATAGATCAAAGAGTTCTCATATGCCTGATCACGTAGTTCATTCATTTGAACTTTACGGTGATCTCCCGTAGTTTATAGGTCAAAGTTTGCATGTTTCAGGGCCCAATAGGCTTTGTGCTCTAGTTCTATCGGAAGATGACAAGCCTTTCCGTACACAAGCTTGTAGGGCGTACACCCGATAGGTGTTTTATAAGCTGTACGGAAGGCCCAGAGTGCATCATCCAATTTATCCGACCAGGATGCACGATTTTCTCCTACGGTCCTTTCCAGTATTCTTTTAATACCCCGATTTGAAACTTCTACTTGTCCACTTGTTTGTGGGTGGTACGCAGTAGAAAGACGGTGAGTTACACCATACTTTTGCATGACTTTGTCAAATTTGTCATTGCAGAAATGCGTACCACGATCACTGATGATAGCACGTGGAGTTCCAAAACGGGCAAACAGGGCTTTGAGGAACTTCACAACAACTCGGGCATCATTAGTGGGAAAAGCTTTCGCTTCAACCCATTTTGACAGATAGTCAACAGCCACGAGAATGTATTTATTTCCTCGAGATGATGGAAATGGCCCCATAAAGTCAATGCCCCATACATCAAAGATTTCACAAACTTGAATTGCATTTTGTGGCATTTCATTTCGTTGTGAAATATTCCCGTGACGCTGACAAGAGTCACAGGTTTTGACGAAATCATGGGCATCTTTATAGATTGTGGGCCAATAAAACCCGGAATCAAACACCTTCTTGGCGGTGTAGTTGGGACTATGATGTCCCCCAGTAGGTCCAGCATGGCAAGCCTTGAGAATATCAACGGCTTCCTGACCATATACACATCGCCGGATGACTTGATCCGCACAGATTTTGAACAGGTAGGGGTCGTCCCAGAAGTAATGTTTAACATCTTTAAAGAATTTATTCTTCTGTTGGGACGTCATCCCTTTCACTATGAAGTTACCCGCATGGTAATTTGCGAAATCAGCAAACCATGGGGTGGTAGAGTCTCCACGAAAAGCAACCGCATTTAGTGTCTCGAGAGGAAAGGTTTCATTTATTTCCTTTTTCTCGTAAACATCTTGGTGTGGGTTCTCTAATCGGGACAGATGATCAGCAGCTAGGTTCTCAGCTCCTTTTTTATCACGTATAATGATATCAAATTCTTGTAGGAGGAGAACCCAACGGAGCAATCTCGGCTTTGCATCTTGTTTTGCAAAGAGATATTTGAGAGCCGAGTGATCCGTATACACTACGCATTTAGTCAATATCAAATAAGGCCGAAACTTCTCAAATGCATACACCACGGCTAATAATTCTTTTTCCGTTGTGGTGTAATGAGTTTGAGCTTCAGTCATAGTTTTGCTTGCGTAGTGGATAGGCTGAAAGTGTTTAGTTTTTCGTTGCCCCAGGACTGTACCGATAGCAAAATCACTTGCATCGCACATGAGTTCAAAGGGAAAATCCCAGTCGGGGGCAACTAGAATGGGTGCCTCAGTAAGCTTTTTCTTTAATGTTTCAAAAGCTTCAATGCACTCAGGTGAGAAGATAAAAGGAGTATCCTTTTCAAGAAGATGGGTCATGGGCCGGGAGATTTTAGAAAAATCTTGTATGAATCTACGATAGAATCCGGCATGACCTAAAAAACTCCTAATACCTTTGACGGTAGTGGGATGAGGTAATTTAGCAATGACATCAACCTTAGCTCTGTCAACCTCAATCCCGTTCTTTGATATCTTATGGCCTAGGACAATGCCTTCTTTGACCATAAAATGACTCTTCTCCCAATTTAGACAAAGATTGGTGTCTTCACACCTTTTCAGCATGTTTTCTAAATGGGAGAGACATGTTTGGAATGAATCCCCAATGACTGAAAAGTCATCCATAAAGACCTCCATTGTTTTCCCGATCATGTCGGAGAATATGGCCATCATACACCTTTGGAACGTGCCCGGAGCATTACATAAGCCAAAAGGCATACGTTTATAAGCAAAGGTTCCATAAGGGCATGTGAAGGTAGTCTTTTCTTGATCCTGTGGATCAATGGGGATTTGAAAGTAACCCGAGAAACCGTCAAGGAAACAATAGTACTCGTTTCCCGCTAATCTCTCAAGCATCTGATCCATGAAGGGTAGAGGAAAATGGTCTTTACGGGTGGCGTCATTTAACTTACGATAGTCAATGCACACACGCCATCCCGTAACCAGTCGAGTTGGAATCAACTCGTTTTCATCATTGGTGACAACAGTTATGCCACCCTTCTTTGGAACACAGTGAATGGGACTAACCCAAGGACTATCAGATATCGGGTAAATCAATCCTGCATCAAGAAGTTTGAGAACCTCTTGTTTGATAACATCGTGGATTTTAGGATTTACTCGTCTTTGATGTTGGACTGCTGGTTTAAAGTCATCCTCCATTAAAATCTTGTGAGTACAAAATTCAGGGTTGATACCCTTTATGTCGGAGAGTTTCCAAGCAATTGCTTGCTTGTGTGACTTTAAGACCTTTATGAGAGCAGTCTTTTCCTCATCACTTAAATCTTTAGCAATAATGACGGGTAATTTATCATCACCCTCCAAAAATGCATATTCAAGATGAGGTGGCAAGTCTTTGAGTTCGACCTCAGGAAATTCTTCAGTTTTCTCAACTGATTTGATTTCCTCATTATGAAGTTCTATGGGAGGGAGTGGAGGAGAATTGTCCTGATTCAACAATTTCTCGAGAAGAAGAAGATCTCCCTCCAGATCAATCTCATTGTTATCAATTCCCTCTGGAACTGAATCACTTTTGAGAAACGCCTCGACCTCTTCCAAAAGAAAATCACTTCCCTCAAACGGAGTGAGAGAAGGGGAAGAGTCGGAAATGATAGGTTGAGAAGACGGAGTGGAATCAACACCCGAAGAATTATGAACGTAACCAAGAACTTCTTGAGAGTACTCCTCTGAAGCAACATCAATGACATCTATTCGGTTAACCGATTCAGAGTCATAATTTGAGGAGTACCTCGAAGTTTGATCGAGGTTAAAGGTGATAGCTTCGTTACCAACACGTAAAGTGATTTCATGCTCAAATACATCAATGAGAGCATGGCCCGTTCTTAGGAATCCTCTTCCAAGAATGAGAGGAACCCTTTGATCAGCATCGAATTCAACAACCACAAAGTCAGCTGGAAAATGGAACTTTCCTACTTTCACAAATACATCCTCAGCAATGCCGAGGGGATGAGATATGGTACGATCTGCAAGCTCAAGAGTCATGCATGTAGGAGTAAGATCCGGAAGAGAAAGTTTCTTCCAAACTGAATGAGGCATCAGGTTGATGCTTGCACCAAGATCGGCCAAGGCATAGCATTCAACCATTCCTGGAAATACACAAGGTATTAGAAACTTTCCAGGATCTCCAAGCTTTTCGGGAAGCTTCTTTAAGATAACTGCTGAGCAGTTTTCGTTTAGTGGAGTTCTTGCCATTTCAAACAGTTTTTCCTTGTTGCTTAACAAGTGTTTGATTGTTGATGCAAACTTGGGCATCAGAATGATAGCATCCGCAAAGCTTATGTCAAAGTGTAATTCTTTAAAGATTTGAAAGAATTTGTCCATTTGTTGACTAGCCTTCTCGCGGAGCTTTTGCTCATTTAAACGTGATGGGTAAGGAATAGAAGTTTTGGATTTAGGGTTTTCAACCGGGATTTCATGTGATTCAAAAACAACTCCTGGTTTAGACTTGGGTTTTGGGACAACTTGAGGGTGGACGTCGTCGGTATCTCCGTTATTAGTAGGAGATACTTTGTCCTTTGTCACCTCATGTTCACTTTCCACTACCTTAGAAGGAGGAGAAGAAGAGGTAGTAGGAATAGTGGGTCCCTCATATGAAACACCACTTCTGGTTGTGATCGCCTTTGCATCGCCCCTCGGATTAGCGATCGTGTTGCTAGGTAAAGTACCTGAGCCCGAGGGTCGATCATTTAAAGACTTTTTGATCTCAGAGATCTGGCTGACCAACAACCTGTTTGTTTCTTCCTGAGTTTTCATGAACTGCTTTAACAACTCATCAGATGATGGTTGTGGAGCTGGGAGAATGGCTTGAGTTTGGTTAGGGAAATTTTGGATTCGGTTATTTTGATTATAACCTTGATGTTGGAAATTCCCTTGATTTGGATTACCATTTCCCTGAAAATGATTTCCTGGATTGAAATTGTTCCGATTAAAGTTTCCTTGGTTTTGGAAACCTTGGTGTTGTCCTGGATTGAAATTCCCTTGGTTTTGATAACCTTGGTTCATTCGAGGTTGGTTTTGGTTCCGATTTTGAAAATGCTGGTTTTGGTTAAACCCGGGTGGTCCTTGATAATTGCTAGCACGGTAACTTGGTTCAATTTGAGGACGGTATTGATTACCTCCTTGATTTGAAGTACCGGCTATAGCATTGGCTTCAAAAGGACTACCATCGGTGGCAGTACAGTTGTAGTATGCATGAGGGCCACCACAAGTGACACAGACTTCCACTTTCTTCACTTCAGCATGTGAAGGATTTTGTGTGAAAGTGACTTTCTTTTGGTTTAAGAGAACCAAAGCTTGAATAGCATCCGTGAGTTTGTCAATTTTAGCATCGGTGCTAGAAGTACTCACGGGAGATGAAGTAGAAGGTCCAGCACTAGCATGAGATTGATATTGCTTAGTTCGTGCAGAGCGGACCTGAGACTTGTTTTCAATGATTGTCAAAGCTTCTTTTGTGGTTTTGCTCAAAAAATTACCTCCCGCGGAGGCATTAAGAGAATCTTGGTCAGATTGGCTTAAACCATTATAGAAGGTGTCCATTTGCATTAACTCGGTAAAACCATGATGCGGACATCTGCGAAGCAATTCTTTGTAACGATCCCATGCCTCACCAAATGATTCATCAAATCTTTGTGTGAATTTCATGATCTCATTTTTAAGACTTGTAGTTCTGTGGGGAGGATAGAATTCGTTCACAAACTTTGTAACTAAATCTTCCCATGTTTCAATCGAACGAGGGGGTTGTTTTTCAAGCCAAATCCGGGCTTGCCCCTCGAGGGAAAATGGGAATAGAAGAAGTTTAATTGCTTCATGTGGGACATTTTTGTATTTGATGGTAGATGCGATCTTATTAAACCATCGAATATGAGCATGAGGATCGTCCCTCTCAAAACCATAGAATTGGCTTTGGGTTACAAGATTCAGTAACCCGGTTTTGAGCTCAAAAGTGTCAGCCACGATGGCTGGAACAATAATGGCATCTCCATAACCCTCAATGGGTGCCTGGAGAAGCTCATTCATTGGGCGGTCTTCTGTCATGATGACAGGGGTTTTGGGTTCAGTACGTATCTCGGGTACGACTGATGGAGCAGAACGTCTACGATATCTCCGAGGTATGTTTGCAAGCTCACGGAAAGGGCTTGATGACCTAGAAGAACGAGTGCGCATGCACTAAGACGAGTCTAAGATTCCTTGAAGTGAAGGAAACTCAGAAAAGGTTGAGAAGAATATTTTTGGTTTATAAAAATTTTTCTTGAAATAAATCCAAGTTTCACAGTAACTTAACCCAATAATCACAAATGAGTGGCTTCTTTGAAAAAGGTATACCACTCACAGAGATACAAAGGTAAGTTATATTCTTTGGTTGTGAACTTATTATGGTTTACAACAGCCCTCCTTACACGGAAGACCGAGGATGTTTATTTTATTTATTTTTTTTGTTGAAATACTTGGTGACAAGTATTCCTTTTTATATTATATATATATTAAAAAGAAAAAGAAAATATTTTTGTATTTTATATTGTTTATGGAAGAAAAATATGATATTTATATAAGGGATATATACGATGGATAGATATTCAACAAACTGATGCTTCAAAAATTCGTAGTACGCAGCACAGCTCCCCGGCAGCGGCGCCAAAAATTGATTGGCTCAGAACCAACAGGTTTGTCACACAAGCTAGCCACTTGTGAATGGCTAACCGTAACAAAGAAACCCTGAAAGTCTAGAGCACAACGCAATGAAGTCCTGAGGAGTTTAGTGTTTCCCCGGGTCGTTAAAGTCCCAAAGAGATGTGATATCCTGAATAAAAACGAATTTCGAGATCAAAATATGTCGAATAGAAAAGGGGTATATATGAACAAAATCGATCACTTTAACTAAAGTTAAAATCTGTAAATTACAGCGACTTAAATGCAAATTAAATAAAATAAAAATAGAAAACTAAAATTAAAAATGATGATTAACTATTTATATTAAAAAGTAAATACTAATAATAATTATTAAAACAAAAACAAATTATCAAAATGATGAAAATAACTTAGGAAAAGAAAATGAAATTCTAAAAATGTAAAATAACTTAAAAGATTATAAAAAACTTAAAAACTTATTAATCTAATTAGTTATATAATTATTTTTATTTAAAAACTATTTCTAATTACTTAAACAAATTAAATATACAACTAAATAGGAGATTATCCTAAAAAATTGCAAATTCAATTTCTAAAAGTCTATTATAACTTAAAATAAAATTTAGAAAATTAAAACTATTTTTACAACTATTTAATTACTACTATTTAATTATTAACTATTTATTAATTATTATTAATGTAATAAACTAAAAAGAAAATGAGAAAATGTTCTAGAAAATAAACTAAAAACTTAGAAAAGCCTAAAAATGTATAAAACTTATTTTAGAACTAAAAATATATTTATTATACTATTTATATAATTACTATTAATTAATTACTATTTATTTATTAATTAACTATTTAATTAAGTAAAATTACAAAAGCTATTAGATGAACAGTGGAATTTGCAAAACTATTTTTTACAGATTCTAATAAACTTATAAAACTTAGAAAAATTATAAAAACTTATCCTAGATTAAAATTTAATACAAAAACTATTTAATTTATTTATTTAAACTAAAACTATATAAACTATTTTGATTTTTAATAAATACTAAACAAAATGCAAAAATTCTGGGAAAAATATATATTGTATAAAATAAGTGCAGAAAAATATAAAAAATATAAAAACTCCAAAAAGCCCCCAAATAAGCAGTACAATAAGCTGTAACAGCTTATAAGGCAAAATGGCCTTTTGGGTGTTAAATAAAAAAGGGTGCAAAGGTATAACGAGAAAAGTCCCTAGGGCAACTGGTATCCAGGTACACCTCTATCACTCTAAAAGGGGGGAGGTCTCAGGTTCGAGCCTGCCTCACCCCCTTTTTGTAAAACATTTTTTTTTTTTAATTTTTTCTTTTTACAAACCTAATAAGCAATGAAAAATAAACAACTTTTGAAAAAGAAAACTTTTTAGAAAAGCCAAATAAGCTCTGTGGAAGCTTATTTGATCAATCAGTGAGCTTGTTAACTTGAAATGGATTTTTAGGAATGCAAAAGCTCACAAAAAGCTATAAGCTGAAAACAAATGACAAAATAAGATGGAAAAAAGATTAAAGAAACTAAGAACAAGCAAAAACAGCTGAATAAACTCACTGAATAAGCTTAAATTGGAAAATAAGCAAATCCAAGAACCACAGATCCAAACAAGCCTGCAGGCAAATTGTGGGCCCAATTAAGCTTATCAAATAAGCTCTTAAACCCAAAATAAGCCTGGAACCAGCTAGATGGGCTTATGAGCTGTCCAAAAAGCCAAAGCACACATTGTGGGGTCCACTAATAAGCTCAGAATAAGCTTTTAAAAGTTGGTGGAAAGCTGTGTTACTGGGTATACTCAGTGAACTTTCAAATTGGGACAAAATGAAAAGGACATGCAGCCCTATCAAATAAGCCAAAAAGTGGAAAATAAGCACTGATATATTGAGATGGGTAGATAAGCTTTCCAAAAAGCCAAATATCACAGGGTGGGACCCACTAATAAGCTTTTTGTGAGCTTATGAAAATGGTGCCAACTCTGAGAGACAGGGTAAGTTTTTGAAAAAGATCTAAAAGAAAAGCACAATTAAGCAGTGTAATAAGCTAAATAAAAATTTAACAAAAATCCTATGTAAAGATAAGCAACAAAAGATTAAAACCTAAAAAGCACAAGTTATGAATCTAAGTTTTAAAGCCTACACAAAATTATTCATTTAATTCAAAAACTGCATACATGAAACTTTTGACTTTTATGAAATAAACTTATGTTGACTTTTATGAACTTTGATTCAATTCTACTCACTTATTATGTTATTTTAAGCTGTATTAAGATGATATTAAGCTAGATTAACAACTAGTTAACATGTGAGCATGATTCAAGGATTGAAAATCCTAACAGTGAATGATTCACCAAGGATTGAAACCAATTTTGACTTCTTTGCATATAACCACTGGATTTTATTACTTGTATTACCTACTTAGACCTATTGTAGCATGTCTCAACCAAAAGCAACAACAAGAACACCTTTGAACACAGGTATTACCCTTGAGCCAAACAACCCTTACAGTCACTGAATTTGTGATTTTCACTACAATAGGTTAATTTAGACTAAGATACTGAACTAAAAGGTTTGAACAAGTTAACTTATGATTATTTAAGCACAAAACATCAACAATAACAACATAATACAGATAATTAACTAAAATGTTATTTTAACTGTGAAAATGGAATATCTAGCAACTATCAATTCTAATGAACAAGACCATTATTTTAAGCACTAAACTAATATAACAACACCAAATAAGCATAGAACAACCATAGTAAAGCAATAATAAGCACATGAACAGTGAAATGCCAAAAATGGTGAAATTGCTTACAATTGAATCCAGGCCAAATGATGAGAACCAAGGACCAAGAACCAATCCTATAGCTTACCACTAAGCACTAAAACCCAGAGCAATCAAGAATTCACCATGGATCATCTTCATTCTTCATGTAGATTGATTTTTGATTTTTCATTGATTTTTTTGTATTTTTTTGCTTTTTGATACTAACTTGAGTTTTATGGTTTCTAAAAGCTTTTAGAAGCTTTATGGGAGCTTATATGAGCTTATTCAGTCCATGAAACACTATCACAACCACAATTCAAGGTTTTCACACTTGAAAGGGACATTATACAAAATTAAAAACTGAAATGAACATAAGCAATGAAATAAATACTTGAAATATATTAAAGATCACTGAATAATGATAACAAAGTACTTGAGAATGAAAAATACAGAGTAATTAGGACATTAACATAAAAACGATATGAAAATTTAACTAAAAGTGAACTAGAACTTTTCTTCTTCATTCGTCTCTTTATATAGGCCTCAATTAGGGTTCCACTGCATCTCTGATCATTTCCCACTTCTTTCCAGGCTGTAGGATTGCTTTAATTTGATCTTAGCCCTCCATTTGATTTTGGCGGGAAAAGCTGTTGTTGACCATTTGGTCAACAATAGTGGGTTTGCATTAATTGAAGTGTGTTACGGGAAGGGTTATGATGGTTTGGGGTGGCTGAGGTGATGGGCAAGTGGGGGGGGGGAACAGTGGAAGCAGGAGGTGGAGGATGGTGGGGGTGTTGAGGTGTGAACGGGGGAAGGAAAGGGAAGGGGGTGTTTAAATTTTGGGTTGGGCTGGTGGAGTGGGCTGGGAAAAGAGAAAAAAGAAAAGAAAGGGAAATGGGCTAGGGGGTTTTGGGTTTATAATTTGGATTTGGGTTTTTTATAAATAAAGGGCCGTTTGGTTTGTATAAATTCACAAGGACCAATAGTGTAATTTCTGGATTTTTGAGGGTAGGTTTTGACAACTTTCCAAAGTATTTCCAAGGGCCATTCTTGCCATATGTGAATAGTATAAGGACCATAGTTGCCTTTGTCCTATTTTGAATATCCAGGGACCATTTCTGCCAACTTGTGAAACTTCAGGGACCAAACTTGTAATTTCTCCAAACTTTTCACCCAAGGACTATTCCTGCCAAATTTCAATAATTCAAGGACCATATTTGATAATTTCTAAAGTTTTAACTCCCAGGGGCTATTTTTGACATTTTTGCAAAGTTCAGGGACTAATTATGTAAAATTTTGAAACTTTTCATCTAAGTTATGTAAAATTTTGAAACTTTTCATCTAAGGACCAATTGTGACAATTTTGAATCTATAAGGACTTTGGTTGACTTTTCCTTCAAAATAAATGCTTAAGGACTATTTTTGTAAAACTTAGAAAGTTGAGGGACTGAAACTGCCAATTGTGCAAACTTTGTTCGTTTTTCATTTGTTTTTAAACATTTTGCATCTAAGACACATAAAACACAACCCTGGGATATTTTCCAGTATTTTGATGCATATTTGAGTGTTTTTGTATGTTTTGGCAGTTTAAATGGTACCAAAATGATGAGTATTTACACACTCATCAAATATTCTATAGTTAGAGTTAGTTTACTTGTCGTACAAGTATTGTAAACCGACTAGGGTTTTCCTTGTGCCTATAAAAGGATCCCTAGGTCGATGTTAGATATATACGATTTTAGAGAAAAGCTAAAGCTCGATATTAGAGATATTAGGGTTGTTTGTGAGTCTGTATTCGATAAGCAGATTCAAGGTGATTAATATAATCGTTGAAGTTTGTTATTCTTCTTAGCTTTGTTAAGTAATTCCGCATACTTAAACAGAGTAATTCAGTGTTTCATTATTAGTAGTTTAGGATTTATCCAAGACTGCTAAACTTTTAACAAGCTATATAAAATAGTTTGGTCAGAGTATAACGATCCAACATATTCAAACAAATAACTAAAAATAAAAAATTTATTAAAAAAAAAAAGCCTATCGGTATAAACCCACAAGGACCAAACTGTAAATACACAAAACCTTAAGGACTAAAAGAAAAAGAAAAAAAATATATATATAGCACCCTTCTTCTACCTCTCGACACACGCACACATACACCTGCACACACACTTAAAACACACACACACACACCTGCACACACACTTAAATCACACATACACCACAAAAACCCATTAAAAAAGAAAAATAGAAAAGAAAGATACAACCCTTCACGCTGCGTGAGTGGGTTCACCCGACGTTAAGCTTTCATGTTAACGCAGAAGCATGCATCGGCTAACTCGCCTTTAACGCGAGTTAAAGTCCTCTTAACGCCGGAAAAACGTTACCGTTGTAAGTGCTCTTAGTATTTGTGGCAATTGATACCGAAACAATTGTGAAAAGAGAAATCGACTATTTAGTGGCATTCAGTAACCAGTCTCACGAAAAACATAAGAAAGAAAAATTTGGACCAAAACAAAATGTTTGTGTTTTGGTCAATTGCCTATTGTACGAATGATAATCACTAAACGAAATATATCACGCTATGCTATAATAATGTACTCCCTCCATCTCAAATTTATTGTCTACAGTTTTTTTTTCATCTCAAATTAATTGTCCACTTTTAAAAGTAGATAATAAATTTAGATCAAGTTTTACCAGGGGAGGCCCGGAGGGGGTGCAAACCCGATTCTCGCACAGGGCACATTTTTGAATGGGGCACAAATTTTTGAAAATTTTTTAAAGTGTGAAGAGCTAATCAACCAATTTGCTATGAAAAATGCTAGGAGAACTTCACGAATTATCGGTTAACTACTATGATATGTATTTTTAATACTATGATTTTGTTATGGATATAATTAATTGTTATAACATTAGTTATCATTAAAAAAAAAAAAAAAAAAATGCTAGGAGTTAGGGGCATTTTTTTCTTTGCTCGCACTGGGCACTCAAATCCTCAGGGCCGCCACTGAGTTTTACTATATTATCTTTATTTGGGGTCATTATTACAAACTTTAAAGAAATTATAAATTAATTAGTTAATAGTAAACTGTCATTCTGTAAAAAAAAGAAAGATAAAGCTGTAATGATGATGCTTTTCTTAAACTGTGTGTTTTTTTTTTGTCAATGAACAATTATTTTGAAACGAAGAGACTAACTGTTTAAGATTATGATATTTAACATGTTTTCACATTCATCCTATGGGCGTGCATGCCTTGACTAAAATCATGTAAATAATTCAAATATCAAAGGTAGTCTAAAACGCAAAATATTGTTTCGCATGTTTTAATCTAATCTGATTGTTCCACTACAATGAGGGACACTTAAATATTTGTTAGTATTTGTGTGCAATTGATACATAAACAAGTGTTAAAAGGGAAATCGACTATTTGGTGGCCTTCACTAACCCATCTCATGGAAAACATAAGAAAGATAAATCGCGACCAAAACAAAATGTCTGTGTTTTTGTTAACCGACTATTGTACGAATGTTAATCACTCAATGAAATATATCACGCTATGTTGGCGAATTAAATGAATCTGACGTGGCTTCTAGGCGTGATATCATATTCTAGAAGATACTTATGGATTAATTTCATACATCACACTACTTTCATGATTAATTTCATATATACTCAAATTGCAATCATTGAGTGCATAATGTATAATATTTTTAAAGCATGTTTGGATATACATGAAATTTCCAAATTTAAGAAGAGAGATATGAAATTACCCCATATTGTATCTGTTTAAGATTCTAATATTTAACATGTTTTCACATTCATCCTATGGGAATGCATGCTTTTATTAAAATCATGTAATTAAGTCAAACTGAAGCAATATGATCTTTTTGAAGCTCTACTAATTTGTCGGCCTTTTATAATTGTTTGCTTCAGTTTGAAACTTTATACTCATTTTGGATGTACCCACCAAATACCAAGATAATGTATTAAAATTGATGATGAATGGAAGCAGTTAATAAAAAACTTGAACATATCTTTGTCAACTACAAAAATACAAGGAAACGACTACTTTTGTCAACCCAGCCCTCCTTGCGTCATTGCATTATTATACTTTTGTCGCTTTGAATTTGTTTCGTCCGGATAAAAAACATACGGTTCTAGCCTCTGATGTTTATGAGTTGCTGAAATTTAGAATGGATAATTATTTCGGAACATATCAAAATACAAAGATAGTCAATAGTTTAGGAACGAAAATGATACTTTTCATCATTATAGATTTATAGGGGGTGGCCGAGTTGATGTTTGTGACTATTATCACCAAAGTGTAAGATCATTAGTTCAAACTCTGTTTGATGCAAATCAAACTGAAGTGGTCACACCAATCTTGTAAAATGAATGTATTTACCCGGTTTGAGTTTATGTGATGATGGTCTTCAATATCGTGAATTAGTCGTCGAAGATTCAAAAACAATAGTTAAACAAATCTCTTATATAATAAAACAAAACCCTTAGTGGGTACTTTGTCATTTTGAAAAAAAAGAATATTTCCTTATTAGGTAATATGTTAATTATTATTTAATTTATATATAAGTTTTTAAATTCGTTTTGTTGATATACTATACAAGTAGAAGATAAATACAAAAAATATAGATAAGATTTAAATGATTATCTTAATCATAAAAAACTACAATTAAAAATCATAAATCAAACAAAATAAAAATTAAATTATTTGTTTTTTACTAAATAAAAATATATCATTCAAATTTTTTTAAAAAAAACCCGCGCGTGCGCGGGTATTATAACTAGTTTATATAATAAAACAAAACTCATAGTGGGTACTTTCGTATTTCGAAAAAAAGAATATTTCCTTATTAGGTAATAATTTAATTATTATTTTTTAATTTAAAATTTTAAAAATTTGTTTTATTGATATACTACACAAGTAGAAGATAAATACAAAAAAATATACATAAGATGTAACTAACAACAAGATTAAATTTTTTAAATGATTATCTTTAATATTAAAAAAATATAACTAAAAATCATAAATCAAACAAAACAAAGATTAAATTATTTGTTTTTTAAAAATAAAAATATATCATTCAAATTTCTTTTTTAAAAAAAAACCCGCGCGTGCGCGGACATTATCACTAGTTTAAAAATACAACGACACTATATTCTTTTCCTGTTGAAATATGTATTCAGTTTTGTTGAAATATAAAAAATTTAGAACAAATCCTTAAGCCCAATAGCTTCTATACATAAACCATGTTTAAGCTGCTAGCAGGCCCATTCGGTAACTATGCGGACTTGAGTACTTGAGGAACAAATCGTTCATGTTAGCGACAACTCTTGCTTTTGTTAGCCGTATATTACAAGTCATTGCTAAAGGATAAGCTTGATAAGAAGACGCTTAGGTGTATATTAAAGATGATTAGCAATATACCCTAAATAGATCATGAATAGTTATTATATATATATATTGTATATTTTGTACATAGGCATCACAAAATAATACAAAACATATTCCTTTTCTCTCACTCTTACATGGTATCATTTTGTATTATTTTGTGATGCCTACGTACAAAATATACAAGATATATATAATAACTATTCATGATCTATTTAGGGTATATTGCTAATCATCTTTAATATACACCTAAGCGTCTTCTAATCAAGCTTATCCTTTAGCAATGACTTGTAATATACGGCTAACACTAACAAGTGCAACATGCCAATACACAATGCTTTGGCTTTTCATCTACTATAACCCAAGCAACAGAATAACTTGAACTTTCATTAAAAAGCATGTTCACGACGAACTAATAGAACAAAAAACAAAAAGATACAGTACTAACTTTAATAAATAGTGGTAGCATCTTTTATCATTTAGCAAAAGCTTTTGACAATATAATAATTGTTTTGTATAATAAAACCATGGTGGAGCGTTATAAGCCATGCATCACAAGATGCCTTCTTTCCTAAGAGGCGGGGGTTCGAACCCGGCTTATAAATTTCCTCTTTTTTTAATTAGTTATGAAAATAAAAGGTCTATAATACATACCAGTTACCAAATTTATTGAGCTATAAACTAATATAATTAAACATTATTAAATCTATATACAGCAATGATAAACTCATCTCTACTCGAGAGATTGATTCATTGATATAAACACTTGTATTATATGATGATTCCATCTCATTTCGCTTTATGCTACAAGTAACTGTTGGTTTCTAAATATGTAGCAAACTAGCAAATATGTGTTATAGAAGGAATATAAAAGTAACGAGCTTTGTTGTTATACCTGGTTTGTCATATACATATAAAATATACAAGGAGTTATCTTGAGTCGAACGAGCTACTCTTGTGAGCTGATCAGCTGAGTTTTGTATAATATCAAATAATCACTATTTAGTTGGTAACCAAAAAAGTAAACCACCTAATGCTCAACCTTACACAGGCATCGGTTTGCATGTTGTCTTCAAAAGGTAAAGATCGATGGAGAAATCTTGATCCCGTGCATTTTTTGAAGTGCTGATTGATCGTTCCTCAAGGGCTTAATTAGCCCCAGCTCCAAAGCAATGAACATATGTTCCCATATTTAAATGACCTTTGGCAAGATTTGGGATTACACCCATGACCTAGCTAGCTACCTCCCCAAAATCCTCTTGACCTTTGCATGTTATGGCATGTCTATAGTATTTCACATGTCATTCTTAGAGTTATTAACACTCGTATAATTCTTACCGAATAAAATTTATATACTCCGTAATATCCAATATCATCCTTGAAAAACCTCGAACACATTGTTACTAGAGGTCTATTGATTTATATACATAGTTTCATTTTTAAATCTGTTGACTTGCGAAAGGCCGCTAAGGCGCCAACTTGGTTTAAAAAAATAGCATTGACCATCTTAAGCAACTTGATCATGTTATGATTTCCATAAAGCAACAACTCCATGTTGTCATTTTTTAAAAATATATATTCGTAGTATAAGCAACATTATGTTATAAATTCCTAGTAATCGAGCCATGGGTGACCATGAAGACGTTGCTAGCTAGGGCGCTTTCTGAAAGTTCGTGTCATGGATGATGAAGATATTGACCAAGGAGCTCCAACACAAAGTGACGTTCGTCCGCACAATGGTAGTTTCGGATATCAAGTTTATCATGAAGCAAACATGTCTGAAACTTCTGATTCTGAATATGAAGTAGCTCCAACTCAAAGTGATGTTCGTCCGCCCATTGGTAGTTTGGGATATCAAGCAAATATGTCTGAAAGTTCTGGTTCTGAATATGAATCAGCTCTATCACTAGGTGCCGTTCGTCCGCTCAATCAAAGTTTCGGATATGAAGTTCAATATCAAAGGGACAGCCAAAAAGCTCCATCACTAGGAGCCGTTCGTCCACCCGATAACAGTATGGGAAAGAATACAGGTATCATTATTATTTGCATGCGTGTTGCAACGATGTTAACTAAAACGTTTTTCTTTTAGCCAGATAAAAGCATCAATATTAAGATATGATTACTACTCACGTCCAGGCTATCTACTTTTGCTAGGAATATTAATCTTGGATTAACTGTTTCAATATTTAACTTTGAAAAGGCAACCTTTATTAATACTTAGTACGATATCCGCACATGTATAGTGGTGCAACCGAGTCGATTCGATTCAAACTTAGCGGGGCTCGACTCTACTGACAACATCATGTCCTAGTCGACCTCGAGAGATTTTATGAGAAAAGTTCGAAATTGACTCCACTTGGCTCGAGCTCGTGGCGAAAAGCGTTTTTAAATGCTTTTTTTAACCAACTAGTATTGAAACATAACATCCTAAATCAACCAACAAAACTAGAAGGTTGTCTGCGCAATGCGGGGCGGCTACCACATAGTCCCCAAAACTTAAACCAAACATAACTCTATTCATATATGCAATGTATACTTACAGCAGAAATTTGGGTCGCTTGATTGGTGTTTGTTTGAGGAGCAGTGGATGGGTGGGGGTTTGATTCTTCAAAATCAGCAAATGGAGGTGGGGTGGTGGAAAGTGGTTGTTGGGGGTGGTTATAAATTATTGGTGTGGTTGTTGGGGTGGTTATAAATTATGTGTAGTTGCCATAATTAGTAATAAAAAGTCTGAATTTTAAGCCTTTCTAATTATAGAATAGTCCCAAATGCATTATAATGTAGTATAGATAACTACCCGTTGACATAAGTATTACAGTAATAAAATCTAACGATAACATCATTTGCAAAATTTCTGACAGTAAAATAATACGGGGTATAAAATATGAAATGTGGTAGGGAAACTAAATCAGGTTCTCAAAGACTCAACAGGTTGAGATTTCGGTTCGAGCTTCTGGTCTTCATTCATTGGAGAGATAGCCTTTGGACAGAAGAGAAGGGGTCCTCGGTCGTGATCTGATGCACTTTGTCCAAGCTTGCGCGAGTGAACAATATTAATCCGCCAATTCCATAAAGCCCAAACCAAAATGTTAATTAAGCACCCCATTAGTTAATTTCACCATCAATTTTTTCTCCTTTACAATGAACGAAACCATTAACACCATGCCAGAAGCTTGTGCCGTACTGGGGTCACCTTTGGACATTTTAACAAGTAATGATCAATGACCTCAACCTCAGGATCAAAAAGATCGAGGACATGTTAGTTACATAATCAATAATACATTAGCTATGCGAACATACACATCCAGCTGCATGTTGATCATAAATAATTCTGAATTTTCAGAAAATGTATTCTGTCTTTACGGTATCTATATATCAATTTAAAGTTATAATTAAGATATTAGTGATGGCTCGGTCTGACTGGTTAAGCTGGTAAGAAAGCTGGTGATTGTTCCAGTCCGATTTTAAATACATTGCTCTGCATAAACCAATCAAAATCCTTTAGAATCTTAAGTTGATCATTCATTTCAATCAAAACTAATTTGAAACAAGGATTTCATGTACGGTTCATTTTCCTTATTTCATGCTGCAAATTCATTTCAGTTACTTGTGTGGCTTAACAGTTCAAGTTACTAAAAACAGGTCCTGGTTTATCATCAAAAAGATCCAGCAAACTAACAGAAGAACTCACTGTGAAGCGATTGCGTCCTGAGCAAGCCTTAACAATGTCTGAATCTACACCTATCCTCGAAGCCTGTCGTAGGATGGCTGTTCAGAGAGTTGATGTGCTTGTGCTCATAGACTCAAATGCATCACTTTGTGGCATATTGACTGCCAGGGTTTGCTACATTTTATTTTGATTATATGAAGTAACATTTTGGTGCATATCGTCTGCAGCCTAATATTAAATGTCTTTTTGCATGAAGGATATCACAACAAGAGTTGTCGCTCGTGAACTTGATATTGACAACATGCATGTCTCAGCAGTGATGACAAGGAACCCCGTTTCTGTAATGTGGGATACTCTTGCTGTGGAAGCATTAGAAAAAATGGTTCGAGGTTCGTAACAGTTACGAGAACACAATGGCATTTGCTAAGTGTTATTTTCAAATTTTAGCTGAATTAAATTTTGCCTTGCAGAAAAATTCAGACACTATCCTGTTGAAAAAAATGGAAAGGTTATTGGCATTCTTGATGTAGCAGAGTGTTTATATCGTGCAATTATGGGTAAGGAAAGAGCTACTCAACATACAGGTTCCAACACATCCATTGAAACTCTCGGAGAGCCTTCTTTATCGACCATAATATCAGAAAATTCTAAGTAAGTGTAGTTAGTTCCTTTACATACATAATATGTTCATTATTTTGATTTTGCCTTTCACAAACAATAAGGGTTCGTTTAGTTTGTGAAAAGTGTAGGTTTCGGGGATTGATAATCAAAGATACTTGGAGAATTTCTTGAGTCGTGTATCGGATATCACTTTCCTAATATGATATTTCGACACTATTCGACGTCTGGGTTACACGAAATGACGAAATATGTAATGGGATAAAACAAGAAAACACTTGAATTCTGGCACAAGAATTAAATGCATCCTAAGTAGTTACTTATTTCTCGATTTGTTTATCTTCCAGGCTTGTGACTGTTTCACCATCAGACACAATTCTAATGGCAGCAAAAACGATGTTGGAGTGTCGTGTTAACTCTGTCATTGTAACACTTGATAACAAACGACACGGGATTTTAAAGTTAGTCTCTTAATACAAATATATGTCTATTGAAAGAATTATTTAATTGTTAGCTAAATGTATTGTATAATATTTGATTTATATATTTGTATATTAGATCAAA
This sequence comes from Artemisia annua, assembly GCA_014162995.1. NCBI lineage: Eukaryota > Viridiplantae > Streptophyta > Magnoliopsida > Asterales > Asteraceae > Artemisia > Artemisia annua. Next base: position 30,562 of record LBNU01023137.1, read on the forward strand.
GGATTTGTTGCTGCCGGTTATAGTACTAGGTCTTTCTCCTTATTCAACCTTGGTGGAGAGGGTAAATTTCATTTCTATGGTGTTTTTACCGCCATATTTTCTGAACAGTTTTCGCTCATGCTTCTTTTACCGTGTCAGGCAATGAATCGATACCCAATAAGTGTTACCGCTGATGTACAAATCGTTAATGCTCTGTATGGTATACGCCAGGGAAATTTTTTTGATCTTGTTATTGTTGATAGAGGTACATATTACATCATTATTAATCTTTTTCTTAATTTATTTTCTTGTGCCTGATTTTATTCTTCATTTAGAGTCTTAGATGTTTGGTACACCTCTACAATAATTCAAGTTAGATATGATTTAGCGCGGTCAAACTATTTTAAAATAAATTCTTTTTGAGTTCCACAATTCATATCTAACAATGGTGTGATTTCTATCATTCTATGCAGATGGAAACGTTATTGCTGTTACTGATCTACATGAAATTACTCGTGCAGTTATAGCCGCGGTAAGGGAAATGGGTTGAATAACTCCTCAAAATGGGTTTGGACTCAAACGGGTGGGATTGGGTTTGTCTTTTTTTTTTTTTTTTTTTTTTTTTTTTTTTTTTAAACATTTTGATTTTGATTTTTAAAACACCCTAGTTACAAGAGTGATATAAATTTTTAAAAAATGATTTAAGAGTTATTTACAAAACAGCATAAAACACAACCCAAATTATTGTGTTCGTATAAATGGGTCATAATTGACACCTCTACTTGTTCAAGCATTGAAATATTATATTTGTTTGTAAAACATAATTGTTCTAGTAGTTTGAACTTTGAAGTTGATATAGTGTTTTTATTCCTAGGTTGAAAGCGCAGCAGGAATTGATAAAGATGCTGCAAGTTCAGTTATGCAGAAGTTCTGGAACTCTGCCATGTACCCATATTGAAGAATTGAAGATCAGATAGCCAAACACCACATGAATTAAGTTCTAGAACAACGTTAACGTTTTGTGTGTGAAAAGAACTAATAGAGAATGTATTATTATTTGCGANTTTTTTGGAAAAGCAAAAATTTATTACCACAAAAAGGGAAAAACCCTACAACCAATACAAAGACTAACAGATACTCAACAAGACACTTGGGACCTGCATGCTCAAGAGCTAAACACTACTTGTATTCTCGTTGTCGCTAAAATTATTGTTAAGAGAAACAAAACGTATAACCGAAGTATTTTGCTCGTCGATTTTTTTTAATTATTATTATTATTATTATTATTATTATTATTATTATTATTATTATTATTATTATTATTATTATTATTATTATTATTATTATTATTATTATTATTATTATTATTTTTTTTTTTTTATTATTATCAACCAGCACTTTTATTAAAAATAAATAGGATTTTTACAAGAAATTAGTGGGGAGCCGAGAAACCAACTGGGCCCCCACCCCTCTAGCAATAGCGAAACCAATCCTATTAAAAATATGAGCCGCAGCCCGTGCTCCGATATCTTGGGTCATGGAAAATCGTCGAATACGCTTTAGTAGGGTTACTGCATCTTCCTCAAGTTCTCCAAGGGAGGAGAATGAAAAGGGGAGGAACCCATATCCGATATTGCACAATAAGCCTCGTACTTGACACGTTTTACGTTGTGCGGCTTCAAATAACCGCACGAACGGCCTAAAATCATCATACCTGACTGCGTCAAAGGGATGATCCCGTGAGATCCACACAAACATCAAGACCACCATCCCAAGAGTAAAGTAAACTATCCGTGGGCGTAAAGATCTGTCCTATCTCCATACAGCCCAATATCCACCTCTTTTACGAGCTGAAATACGGACGAGAACATACATCAACAAGAACATCACGCACAATGTTGTGCCGATGTTTAATGCCAACAATACCCGCACACGAGACAACATGATCCCATAAAATATTATTATTATTATTACTAGTTATAATGTCGCGCCGCGGGTTTTTTTTTTTTTTTTTTTTTTTTTTTTTTTTTTAATTTTTGAAATAATTATTTAAAAATTTTAATCCTATTGTTAATTGCATCTTATTATATTTTTATGTATTTATCTTTTACTGTGTTGTGGATAAATATAAAATGTTACCTATAAGAAAATATATTTTTAAATACTATCTATATTTTTTGTATTTATCTTCTACTTGTGTTATGAATAAATATAAATAATATTTTTTAAATAAAATTTTACTAATAAGGTATGGTTCAATTTTTTTTAAATGAAAAATTCCAAATAGGGTTTTTGTTTTATTATATAAAATTATTATTATTTTTTTATTTATTATATTTTTTATTTTATTTTTATAAAATCTCTTCCCCCGCCACAATGTGCACGCACCAATTCGTGTATATTAAAGCTGTAGAACTTAGAATAAAGATCAAAGCGCATTTTTGATAACGTTAGTCCAAACGAATATAAACACACTAATTGTGTAAAAGTATACAAGGTATTCAACTCTCACAAAAAAGAAAGGTCAGGATAAAACAAAAGAACACAAAGACACCAATTAATAGATAGTACTATATCTTTTTATCAACTTTTGCAATATAAACCTTTTGGTGCACATTAAAACCATGGGAAGTGTTGGTCATGAGGTTTAGAAGCCATGTCAAAAGATGCCTTCTTTCTCAAGAGGCCAGGGATCCACCCTCATGTTCCAAAACTTCTTGCTTTTAATTACATGAAACCAATGATTAATATTCATTTCCAATATAATTCCACTCATTTTTTGTAAATTTTTTTTTTCATATTATAATATCAGATGTTCAAAAATCCTAAAACCATTACTCATCTACTACTACACAAAGCCGTTACCAACTCTAGTGAATTATATTTTAAACTAATATAATATATAGTAATGAAGTTATACACTGCTAGATGATTAATCTTTCTTATTATACTATACATCAACAAAGTTAGCAATCAAGTATAATTTGTATAAAGTATAAACCAACTGGGCTAGCTCAGTTAGCCATCAAGATTCCTTAGGGGCTTAGGGAGGGGAGGTTTGGCTAGGGGGATCTCAAGTTCGAGTCCCACCCGAGACTTTTACCCCTTCAGACGGAATAGGAGAAATTACAGACGGAGTTCAGGGTCAGCATACTGGCCAATTGTATATTACTGCTATCTGAACCACTAACAACTAACAAGCCATTCTAAAAAAAAGTATAATTTGTATAATCAAATATCAAATTGAGATAAGTAATAAGAGGGTTTATATGAATATTTAACAATATGTTTATTGACATTTGTTAGCTTGTGGAGAAGGGTTTTTTAAAAACAATATGCTCAAGCAAGATGTAGCCAAAAACTAAAATCAGAACAAAAGAATGGATTAAAGGGAACATTTAAAGTGAACCAAAACATACCTTTGACTGGTTTGTGTTTTAAGGAGAGATAAGAGAAAGATGGGTGTGGTTCAATTTGAGTGATGAAAGTATGTGTGAATTTATAGGTGCGAATGTTATGAACTTTTCGGTCTTTTTCATGCCTGGAGTCTCACCAACCCCATACAACTTCTATTGTGGGTCCATTTCACCAACCTTTTGACACCTTCATGGTCCCTTCTCTAACTGTGATATTGACATGGTTAGGTCGATGTTCAGTTTGTGTAGATAGCACAAAAATTTATAAGTGAGAACTTGGTTTCGGCTGGGGAACAAAAGCGAGAGTATTTGGCTCGATTTTTTGTTGCTTTGATATTTAGGCGCTTTTATGCTTTATTGTATGAAGTCAAAATAACTTATTAGTATCCATTTGTTAAACAGATTTTTGCGATTTTACTTTTGTTTTTTAACGGGAAATGTTTAGAACTTACACCACCTATCTAACATGTCTCCAACGAGACTTGAAGCCTTTAGTACTTATTGCGAATTAAATCTAGATCTCTTGTTTGTGACCAATAATCAAAATAAGGTAAAGTAAAAACTAACATTTCTTCAAAGAGATGATGGTTTTACAAGGTGGTCACTGAATATATTTCGAGATAGCCATAGAAAAATCCGCAAACCGCCACAAAAATACCGGTATTGTATCCGCTTACCCGTGGTATCCTGCATTCCTACCAGTACCAACCACATACAAAAAGAAAGAGTTACCTGAACATTTTGACCATTAAACAGAAACCATGGAAGCAACAATAAACACAAAAACTCAAAATGACATATTCCACCAAATCAGAACCTCAAAATCCCCTGTATATACATGGTGCACATGAAAGTCGAGCCTTTTTGGTAAAAATAACTGAGTTGTTTACTTGATGTTTTATAAAGTAGCTGTAATTTGATTGTTAACCATGACCGAAAGGCTTCTTTTTTCCAAAAATAACTGAGTTCCTTGTTATAGACTTTTCCCCTAGCAAAGAGTTATGGCTAGCAATTTCCTAGAGTTATTTATTTCCAGAACTATAATGAACCACTTACGATTACTGTACGAGCTAGACGGTCACTCAATCATCTGATTCCACTTGACGCATCTTAAACAATGGTTGCTTTTTATATAACCTTTGTTTGTTAATCAAACTTGCTTTTAGGGTTAGTCCATAAGGTGTGTATTCGTTTGATTGAAAGTCTGACACCATCATGCTTAAATAATGTGTTTTGTTTTTTACACGTGTTGTGTTTGTGCAGATATCCTCCCTTTGTTTAACAAATTAAGCAATAAGTTCCCAAAATTTTCTTTTGTGTATGCTGATATAGACAAATGCCCTGAAACAACCCAACATATTCATTACACACCTACTTTTCACTTCTATAGAGACGGTGAAAGAGTTGACGCCATGTTTGGTGCTGGTGAAGAAAGGTTGCATAATCGTCTCTGGTTACACTTCTAAAACACCGTTACAATCTCATATATTGTGTGCTAAATATATATATGTATACTTTGGTCATATTTTATTTTTATTGTGAGCGTTTAAGTAACTTTGATGCCAAAAAGCTATTAGAAAACCAGAAATATGAAACATTGTAAGCACCTGTTTATTTATATATGAAAGTACTGTATTTATTTCTAAATATTAGATGTACAATGATTAAAATGAGCCCAATGAAAAAATACGCTGGTTTATTATGCCAAAAGCTTTTATACATAAGTACATAAGAAAAGCAGTAGTACAACACTCCTTTAGATAGTACATGTATGATGCATCCAGCAAACAAAACAAAAGACAACAAATTGTAACGAAGAAACACAACATTTAGAAAAGCTGCATGCCAAGAGGCAAATGAGTCACTGTACTTCAAGCTTTAGGCTTAAGAGCCTTAACAGTCTCCCATGTGAAATCGGGATCATCACGACCGAAATGACCATAAGCAGCAGTCTTCTGATATCTAAAATTACCACCTCTTTTCAAGTCGAGATTAATCGACATCATGCCAGGCCTAAAGTCAAAGTTCTCCTTTATCAAAACAAGGATGTCCTTATCTGGGATAGTTCCAGTTTTGTATGTGTCCACAAACACAGACAATGGCTCGGCCACACCAATAGCGTAAGAAACCTGCACAATGCACCTGCGTGCAAGACCGGAAGCTACAATACTCTTAGCTGCTTGCCTAACAATATAAGCACCACTCCTGTCCACCTTTGTTGGGTCCTTTCCGGAGAAAGCACCACCACCATGGGCCCCCCATCCACCATAAGTGTCAATGATGATCTTCCTTCCTGTCAAACCGGCGTCACCATGAGGACCACCAATGACAAATCGACCTGAAGGGTTCAAATGAAAAATGGTTTTTTCATCAAGATATTGAGCTGGGATTACGGGTTCGATCACGTGTTTTTTAAGATCAGCTGCGATTTCGTCGTTAGTAACGGTCTCGTCATGTTGTGTTGAGATGAGGACGGTGTGGACTCTAATTGGAACCATAGCACCGTTATCGTTCCTGTACTCAACAGTGACCTGGGTCTTACCATCGGGACGAAGCCACGCACAAGTTCCATTCTTTCTAACCTCTGTTAGCTTAGCACCTAGCTTAGTTGCAAGAACATGGGTTAGTGGCATAAGCTCTGGTGTTTCATCAGTTGCATAGCCAAACATATGACCTTGATCACCAGCACCGATTTCCTCAGGCTTCTTGGTCAAGTGACCGTGTACACCCTGAGCAATATCAGGACTTTGTTGTTCAATGTTGACTAGAACATTACAGTTGTCAGCATCGAGCCCAACTTCAGGAGATGTAAACCCGATGTTCCTGCAAGTTGTACGGACAATCTTTTCATAGTCTACATTAGCTTTGGTGGTGATTTCACCAAAGACCATGACCATGTTAGTCTTTGTGCATGTTTCACAAGCTACTTTACTGTCGGGGTCTTGCTCTAGACAAGCGTCGAGGATGGCGTCCGAGACTTGGTCACAGAGCTTGTCTGGGTGTCCTTCGTTGACTGATTCAGATGTGAATAGAAAAGTCTCCATCTCTGTAAAAATACGCAAGGAAGTCTTAGCACAACTTAATTGACTTACAAATAATTAGATAGTTGGATAAACATAAGCAATCTGATATTGATGTTTGAGATTGTTTAAGATACAGTTCAAGTGGTTGGTTAAAAATAAAATACTAATTATCTGCTAAACTAGTTTTTTAAGTTAAAAAGCAGTTTGCAATCCCAAACACCCTTTAAACGATCTCAAAAGTCAAAACTGCCTGTCTGTAACTTAATAAGCAAAGCAATCCCAGTCACCGCGTTAAGCATTTAAAACTACTTAACAGATCATATAAGCAAATAGGCTATTTTATTAAGTTATCCTAAACACCCCTTAGATAGTGACTATAGTTTTGCTTGTTCTCTAAAGGGATTTTGCGTTTTAGACTTATTCGTATGATCACACCAAATATTAAAATTTTATGGGGACTAATATGCTTAAGTAATATCTAGCCAAAATTTAAGATCAGAATATAAAAGTTGGATTAGATGGAACATTTGAAGTAATCAAACATACCTTTGAAAGGTTAGATGTTTTAAAAAGAAATAGAGAGAAAGATGGGTGTGGTTCAATTTGAGTGGTGAGAGCATGTGTGAATTTATAGTTGAGAATGTTATGGGGATATGCAAGTGACTCGGGTGTAGTTGGCTTGTGAAGTTGTACATTTGAGGTCACCAACTACTTCTTCATATTGTTAGTCTCACCAACCCCATATACAAGGACTTGTTGTGGGTCCATTTCACCAACCTTTTGCAACCTTCATGGTCCCTTGCTTCTCTAACTATGAGCTTGACATATAGTTTGGTCGATGTTTGGTTTGTATTGATTGAGCTAATATTTGTAAGTGAGAACTTGTTGCCTGTGTCAACCCTTGTGTTGTGCCACTAGCGCCGGCTCAACTATAGCCATGGACGAACCCAGATGTATACCGGATGTGACACGGGTTACACCCGATTTTAGGTCACGAAGTGTAAAAAAATTTAAAACCGTCGTTTTTGTGGTATGTGCAACCCCAATTTTTTTTCTTCTTCTTTTTTCTTTTTTCTTACAATGTAACTTTAGTTAACTCAACATTTCTTTTGTGCAACATCCTTTTAAAATTCCTGGGTCCGTCCATGACTATAGCTTTGATATAAGTTGTTAGAATCGCTACTGAGGTCAACATATCTTACATATATAAGCTCACATGGATGTAGAAATCTAGAATTAGTTGGCAATAAATTGTGTAGCCTATCAAACTTACTAAATGAGTATCTGCTATAGTTACGAACTTGTGTTTCAGTGTTGGTCAATAATCAAAACAAAGTAAAAAAGATCGGTTTTGTAATCATGGAAATCATTTTTAGCATAAAGCTAACACAAGAAAAACGTGATTTTAACCACTAGTTGACAAAATAGATAATGGATTACATGTTGTCTTTTCTTATTTTGGCAATACATACAGTAGTTTTCTAGTCACGTGTCTATTTTTTAAAATAATAGCATCAATATTTACTTTTTATCCATACTTATGCTATGTCGACGAATTTATAGTATTTCCTCGGTCCCAAATTAGTAGTTCACGTTTTTTTAATTACCTTAATTTAATTGTTCATTACTAAAAATAGTTAGGTAAGTTTTATCGAGTTTGTCATATTAACTTTGATTGAAGTTAATATTACAAACTTTAAAAAAGACATTAATTAATTAGTCAATGATAAAATTGTTATTTTACAAAAAATAAGAGCAAGCAATAATAATTATATTATTGTTGTGAACAAGAATTGAGGGAATGAATATTCTTCAATTGATAATAATGTTTAGGGAATACAAAGAGTATAAATAAGATAATATTAGGGTAACAACCCTAATAGCTAATTGGGCCATGGGCCTCTTATTAGTTATATGGACATCCACTAATAATGATCCATAACACTCCCTCTTGGATGTTCATATTGTAATACACTTAGGAATTGCTGCCTCATTAAAAACCTTGTCAGGAAAACCCAGTGGGACAAAACCATGACTAAGGGAAAAAGAGTGCAGCTTGTATTATCTCCCTCTGATGACTATATCACTTTATATCCTGTAAATAGGTTCACGAAATAATCACTTGCACGAGAAGTATCTTATCGCCTTTGATGTAACATTTCTTGAATATGGCAAGGCATGCTACATTATCTACATGCAATAGTTGGTATCTCCTTTCCAGAATTGATGTATGATTTGATGAAGTAGCCGTGATTATATGCTCTATCGGACGCCAGGAAATAGTGCCACCACTTGGGAAAATATATCTAACTTGAGACCGATCATGGTAACTTAAACATGTATCATGCATCTGCAAAACTAACTAAACTTGTTTTGATGGGTTAGTGAAATATAAACCCATACCCTTTGTACCTTGAAGATACCGAAATATTTATTTTTACTCCATTTGAGGATTATGCCTCGTTAAAACCTTACTAGATAAAATCCAATGGGACAAAATTCTAGTGAAGGGAAAAGAGTACATAACTCCTTTATACGCTCGGGGATGTTGCCTCGTTAAAAACCTTGCCGGAAAACCTTGTGGGGACAAAACCATGGTCAAGGGAAAAAGAGTGCAACGCGTATCTTCTCTCCCCCTGATGATCACATCACTTATGCTCATTGAATCAGTGAAATGCACCTTAAAGTGTTTTGATAGAATCACATGAATAAATATTCTCTACATTTTGTTCACATATCCAATTTAAGGATTAAGATACATCATACATCTCATTCAAGTACATCCTTGTACCTCATATATACACAATCTAGTATGGTGCATTTAAATCGATATTGTGATCATCATCTTTATAAATCAAGGGAGTCTTTTCAACATCATGTGACCTCATAAACATGAGTGTCGTTTATCCATATAAAGATAGTTAGCATCTTTCTATAGTTGTCATGATGCACAAAATTTCCATCCTTAAGATGTTCAATTCGCAATAAAGACAAACTTTGTCTTTTGTTTCAAATTCAATTTCCATGCATTTAATCACCTTTACAAATTATATGAAACTTAAACCATATGCAAATCAAGATCTCATAATAAAGTTTAAAGGCAAACATAGTTCTTTATTTGGCACAATACCATAGACTAATGCAATTATAACACATATGCCCAAAACATTATTAATCCAACAAAAAATCGGGTAGTGTTCTCGAGAACCTTGTCATATGCTTTTTAAAAATTAATAATCACTAGCATGCTTCATGCATTTTATATCCAATAATAAAATATCAACATCACATGAGCTCTATTCATTTATCTTTTAGACGCATATCAATTATTTCTCACATTGCCGGACTTACACAATATTAAAATACATTATTGGATCCACCACATGTGAATATGCATCTGCATGATCATTTACAAGTCTTTGAGAAAATAAACGTGTGCCATCACTTGTAACATATGCATAATTTAATTTCACTTTCTCATAAAGACCGATACATATCTAATAAGTTTTATACATGTATGTATGAACTGTAAGTCTCAAACGCATGTCTCATCACAAGAGACTTCTATCTTTCATTAGTTATTTGCGTCTTTACATCTTTTGGCCATTCGTTAATACATCTGCACTTCCTGCAGGTATGCTTCCATGATCCTCACAATGATTATAGCGCTATCTTATTTATTTACATAATCATTACCATATCGACGTCGATTCGTTACTTTTCGATTCCACACTTTACTAGACATTGCATTATATCATTTATTGAGATCTCATAGTTTTTCACACACCCGGAGTTTTTTCCAATTACCTTCATGTCTAGTGTCTCTTTAGCAGACTATGGGGTCTTTATTACCTCGATTCGACCATCTTAATTTTCTTGCTCCATTTCATTTATTCATTCGAGGACTTTTACTTGGAATCGATTAGTCTATCATGCTGCAGCCATGCCATAGACTCACTACCAACCATTGGTTGTCATGTTGGGACATACATTATAATTGGAGCACTAGCAGCGTATATATGATCTAGTCACTTCTTTAGGTCACTAAACATGTCTGGCAATTACTAGATCTGGAATATAAAGTGTCCCTTAAACTTCAAGTTCATATTCATTATCGTGAGGATCAACATTTATAATATATTAATTCATTCCAAATTTCTCGCTGCTCATTCTCCCCCTGAATGAATTATCAATTTCAATGTCCCATTTTGTATGTTGTGGTGGATTTACTATAATAAATGTCGCACAATTACAAAATCTCACTTGGGAAATATGGTTTGTGACCAAAAACCATTCTAATGGGAAGGATTCATTATAGATTGTTGGCAAGATGCGAATCATATGTCATAACATGCCCCATAAACTAAAAGTTTTGTTCTAAACAATATTATTGGCTTTGCAATCAACTGAAGACGTTTTATAAACGTTTCAACAAAAGCAATTCGCGTATGAACATAGGCTACTTTTATGTTCAACACTTATTCTAATAATCGCCCAATAATTGAAAGTATTCACCACCATTCTTAATAATATAATTTGGAAAGCCGTGCTCGCATTTTATAAGACGAGTCACTAATCACGCTAACATAAGTTGCGTCTTTGATGATCATTTTGACGATGCATCGATTTTATAACTCAAAATGATCCAAATGACGGATGTATAGGCCTACATACATCCCCGTTAATTCTTTCCAAAACTTTATATGACAAAATCCTTACTTTAATATGGTGGTGATTTATGAACAATTAACTTCCCATGAGAACAATCAAAACTTTATATGACAAAATCCTTACTTCTATATGTTCGCATCATCATTGACTCGGGATGGTCTAACCGGTCATGCCAATAATCTTTGGCTCATAAACTTCTAGTTTATGACCACACGTGCTTCAATTGCTCCTTTTATGTAAAAGTCAAATAATATAGAGAGCTTAATAAATCATCACATTTCTCCAATTAAATTGATATAAGTTTCTTCTTGACTTTCACACTGATCAAAATATATGTATAGTACCTTGTAACATTACTAAACAGGAAACACATCTTATATACCAACGAAGTTGCACAAGTTGCTAAACACATGGATATATTATCATAATGTCTCGTAAACAAATAAAAGATGTTAAACGTTCGTCACATAATAAGTATGGTACATAATAATTACTCTTATCCATAAGGATAATCTAGTTGCACTATTAGCATAAGGCATATATACCATCAACCAACTAATGAAGCACACATATGATAAACTAAAAGGCACATGATATCATAATTTTTCTTAAACAGTATGCATTATAGTTTTGGTTATTACATTATTTCATTTATTCATGATTAATAGTAATCATCAGCAACATAAAGTTCATATATGAAGTGAATTTATATACGACGAGCTCTAACGAGTTACCCTACAACTATAGTGTCAAATACATGGCTTGATACATCATAAATTAACCAATATGCATTTATTTCTATGAGATTTATATTTAAAACATGCTTTGTAGACTACTTACATCTAAAGAACAAGCCACAATCGTTTATAATTACTTAACGCCACAAAGAAAAACTCTTGAAAATGCAACATATAATACATTAATAAAGTAAAGGAAACAAAACTAATCAACGTCAAGCCCATACCAAATAATCTTCTTACTGGATGTTTCACACATTAATGCATATCATACTATACTACATTGATCTAATTAATACCAAGCAAAAGTTTTTCTGATAATACACAATATTTTAGCAAGTCTTGCTACATGCATATGAGCCAATTAAGATGCAAACAATATATGACCAAATAACCAATAATAGTAATGGTAATTTTATCACCTTGAGTACCAAAACATCTTCATAATCATATTTGGTGCAAGTATTCTAAGAGTAATTTATTTTATTTATTTATTCAATAAAGTATATAGTATCATTTGTTGCTAGTCCTTTTGCTTATAAAAGTTTGAAAGTTAATAACATGGAAAATATGAAAACCAATACACACTAAGCCAATGTATTGCTTTAAAGATATTGTTAAACATCCACAAATTAAAGAACATCGACCATTTATACGACTAGTACGCATCTCATCTGTCATGTATCCGAAACCATGCATATCGATTACACCAATAAGTTATATAAATAATAACAATGATATTAAATAAAGTACAACTAGATGTACGTTTATTTTATTTATAGGGTATTTATAACTGACCACTATTATGAAGAAAAATATACTCCGTATATGATTGAAGCAAAACTTACAGTAATTATAAAATCATGCTACCAATAAGAGATAAATATGTCATAACAAAATAAGTTTTATAGCACAAATTTTAATAGTAAACTCTAATGAGTAAAGAAGCATACTATGGTTTTCAATTTTCGTGGACTAACAAGAAGGAAAAAGAAAATATACGTGATATTCATCACCAATGATAAACAAAGAACAATCTGATAGTTTTCAAGAGTATATAATTGGGACTACTAACAATAGAAGAAAATTGGTTTTCCATGAACAATTTTTTTAAATAAAGCATGTATGTATCGATCTATACGCAAGTAACGTAGCACAAATAATCATAGATTACAAACATGTAGCATTGATTTATTAACATAGATCACATGCAGTAAATACGATTAATATATTAAAGAATTTGAGACGTACCTCTAGCGATTTAAACATAAATCACATATAGAGCGTGCTGATAGCGTGTTGTGAACAAGAATTGAGGGAATGAATATTCTTCAATTGATAATAATGTTTAGGGAATACAAAGAGTATAAATAAGATAATATTAGGGTAACAACCCTAATAGCTAATTGGGCCATTTGTTTTGGATTGCAAAAAGTAAGAGCAAGCGATAATAATCTTTTATATAATAAAACAAAACCCCTATTGGGAATTTTTCAGTTCAAAAAAATGGAACCATACCTTTTTTAGTAACAATTTTTTTATTAGAATTTTAATTATAATTTTTTATTATTAAAGATAATAATTTAAAAAGTTCAATCATATCATTAGTTGCATCTTATCTTTTATCTTTTGTTTTTATCTTCTACTTATGTAGTATATCAACAAAACAAATTTATTATAATTTTTTATTATTAAAGATAATCATTTATAAAGTTTAATTTTATCGTTAGTTGAATCTTATCTTTATCTTTTGTGTTTATCTTCTACTTATGTAGTATATCAACAAAACAAATTTAAAGATTAAATTATTTGTTTTTTAATAAATAAAAATATATCATTCAAAAAATTTTAAAAAAAACCCGCGCGTGCGCGGGTATTATAACTAGTTATATTATATGAAATTGTAAAAATAACATCCATTTTTGATTTGGATGTACCTTTAATTTTCCTACCAACTGGAAAGTCGAAATTTAGTCAGCTTTGATGGAGTTGTAAAAAGTTGACCATCACATATATGACAACACATTCTAAAGTAGGGAAAATGATGTAAAGAAAACGTTACTCCTTTTTTGTATGTGTTTTGATCCTTCTTCTGTCTTCATTTTTTCACGTGGCTTTGTAACACTTGAAAAGAAATTTAAAGATCTCGCTCGTTGCCATTGTTCTATACAGATTTATACTTTTATAGTTTTATACGTGCATCGCTACATATTAAGTTTCTTATAGTAGCACCAGTTTTATTTAAACATAAACATAAATTGTCGATCACCGTACATTCTTGATGGGGGGTTGATTGCGATTTGCGGATGAAACATTTGATTATTTTAAGAAAAAAAATGACTAAAAGAAAGCATTTTTTTTTACTTAAAAATTGGTTCTGAAAATGCTATGATAGTGTTAACTGCAATTTTACAGTATGCGGATGACATTTTAATTTTTATGGGTGAAACTCTTCTAATGAATCTCATGAGAATAATCGCCTGTGTTCAACAAAATTCGAGTTCAAAAACTAATAAAAATAAGACCAAAATATATGGTCTTAGGGTAAACAATGTGGAATTGGATCATATTACAAATCAAATGGGTCGTTCTCCCATATATGTTCCAGAAGTGGCCACGTCAACCTTTGGAAAAAGGAAGGATTTTTCGGTTTGAATCTATGTGATAGTGGGTTTAAACCCTCAGAACTAGAAGGCTAAAAAGTCGAAAACGATAGTTAAAAAAAAGAATTGGAGTTAACATGAGAAAGATTGATATTTGGAATGTGACTATTTGTAAACTCAATAAAAGATTGAATAAGAGGCTATGACACTATCGGGAAGAAAATTAACGTTGGTTAAATTGGTTAAAGGTCGTTTATCTTTATATGACTTCTCATTATTTTGGGACTATGGAAAAACAGGTATCCGCTTTTACTCTTATGTTGGAGAAATGTAAAAGATGGATACAATACTCTCTTTTTAGTTAGACGCTTGGGCGGGGGATGAGGCGATTTTAGAAGATAAGTTCCCTAGAGTATTTAGTTTGGAAGATAATAAAAGTGTGTCGCGGGAGAGATGGAGTGTGTGGAACGGGATGGGGGTGGGAACGGCATTGGAGATGGGCGGGGAACCCAAGAGGTAGAGGAGTGGGAAATCTTATAAGTGGAATCATGGTGGTGGTTACTAAACAAGGATGACGTCTTTACGGTGAAATACCTAAAGGAGCTTATTGTTAAGAAAATACCGTACTACTTTCATCGAGAGTAGTACAAGTGACAAAGCGGAATATGTTCATCCCAAGAACAATTTGCATATATTCATTAGGTGTCTCCAACAAAGGTTACCGGTCCTAGCGTGGCTTTACCACCTCGGTTTGGATCTAAACTCATTTCTGTGCCCACATTATGAAGATGAGATTGAAACATTTGATCATTGCCTCCTACTTTGCCCTAGAGTCGTGAAAGGATGGCAACGCGTTTTCAAGTGGTGGAAATTTGGTACTTGTAACGTTGGGTCGATTGAAGACTTATTAAATCACAAGGCTCAAAGTAATCTTAACAGGAATCAAGCAACACGTGTCAAGCGATGTCTGTAATAAAAGGGTATATGAAAACAAGGGTATTAGGCCTTATAATGTGGTGAAGTTTCTCGATTTAGTGACAGTAGCTTCACGTCCAAGTCAATAAGGTTTGGTCTTATACGTCTTAGGTGATCCTGTGTGTCGACTACAACTCTTGTAACACTTATTTGTTTGGTTTATATAGTTGATGTATGCCAAAACGCTAAACTCTCAGTACTGTTAATATAAAACTTTAAAACACTTTTGAAATGAAAAGTAAAATAGAGATAATTTGATTTTTTCATTTGATACATTAGTAAAGAAAGAACAATAACTAGTCCGATATTTGGTCTCAGACTCTCAGTAAAACTTTATTAATTATAACACAACATTTAGAAAAGCTGCATGCCAAAGGGGCGAATGTGCAACTGTACTAGTACCGTAGTACGTTTGCTCATGCTTTAGGCTTAAGAACCTTGACAGTCTCCCATGTGAAATCGGGATCGTCTCGGCCAAAATGACCATAAGCAGCAGTCTTCTGATACCTAAAATTACCACCTCTTTTCAAGTCCAGGTTAATCGACATCATCCCAGGCCTGAAGTCAAAATTCTCCTTAACAAAATAACGCATAAAAGTAGACATATTTGACTCTCCTCATGATATGCCTTTCGAATATCACGCAAAAATCTTGACTTCTTATTAGAAATGTCAAATAATTCAATAAATAGTATGTATTTTCCCATTATTTATTTTTGATGTAAGAGATTAATCTATCTTTGACCAGCACTAAAACGTGGGCACATTTTTTTTAAAAAAAGTCGTTGGCAATAACTAATCACAAATAATTTCATTTCTATAAAAACAAGAAAAACAAAAAGAAAACACATATTGTTATCTTTGACTACTACTTTTCTGTTTTCATTTCATTTGATCATTTCCCCAAAAAAATTGGAACAAAAGATTCTTTTTTCTTTCTTTCTTTCTTTCTGCACTAAATAAGAATAACTAATTGGCACACCCATACATACCCAATCAAACTCCCCTCCGTTGACCAAATTATATCCAACTTTGACCATCTATTTAGGGTTCCGTGTTACAGGTCCGTTATTCCTATATTCATGCTTTCAATTAATAGTAATCAGTTATACTTTCCAGTTTTTATATAATCATCAGTTTTTATATAATCAGTTTTTGATTGATTTAGGGGGGTGTTTGGTTTAGATGACAAGTAATCAAAGTCAAACTGGTGGAGGAACCAGAAGAAGTATGGTCTTGACTCGTAAAAAAACTTCGGATAATGGCCGATCATCTCTTACTGCTCCTTCGCCTCGTCCTCCTACGTATGCTCTTTTTTTTTTTTTTTTTTTTTTTTTTTTTTTTATTTATAATATCATAATTATTATGCTAGTTATCATTTGGAGCCTATAGGAAGGTTATGTTAGGACTTCGAGTTGACATGTTTTTAAGCGATTTGAGATTAGTTAGTAGAAGTGTGATTATGTGATACGGATTAGATGTCATGAAATGAGTTGTAGAAAATGAAAATCTGAATGTTCGAGTTTGGCAAATTCGAATTGTATGAAGAATTTTCCGACATTCTAAGAGTAATAATCACTCGGTATAGGTCAAAAGAAACCGCAACTAGGTCATTTTTTTTAAACTTTGTATACTCGGTTTTGATGGATGGGTACAAAGGTTGGAATTGTGGTTATGTGATACGGATTAGATGGATATTTAGATTTTATGAAATGAATGGTAGGAATTATTGTTTTTTTAAGGCTACCGTTTCTGACCTATTTGGTTGACTAATCCACGGGGTTTAGGAAGGTTGGCGTGGCCACATTAGTGATGTTTGCACCTAGTTGTAATTGAACTTGAGAACTCTTTTACATTTTAGTGATGATAGTTACAAGCCTTTTCCGCTAGGCCACCATTGAGTGGTTATTTTGTTTGAAGCTAGAATCTGAGTTTCGCAAATTTGAAGTGTATGAAGAATTTTCCGACTTTTTTGTGTGTAATAATCCTCAGTATAGGTCAAAAGAAACCGCAACTAGGTCATAGTCATTTTGCTGTTTACAAATGATCAATAAGCTAATTATGCAAAGAGTTGTCAATTCCCGCTCTAACTAACCCCTCAGTGCACCATTTTTACCTTTATATTATTAGTTTTAATGATGGATATAACTTATGATCTGTCGATATGTTCACTAGTTGTTGTTGTTAGGAATTTTAGCTCATATGTTTTCAAGCACTTGAGGTTAATAGGTACGACGGTTAGAGTTGTGAAATTGTGATTATGTAACACGGATTTGATGAATATCTAGATTTTATGAAATGATTGTTAGGAAATACGGAGTATTGTTTTTTATAGGGTAATTCTGGTTTCCAACCTCTTTGACCAACTAATCCACGGGGTCTGGGAAGGTTGGCGTGGCCACATTAGGGTTGTTTGCACCTAGCAGGAGTTTGAGACCTCTCACATGTTAGTGATGATAGTTACAAGCCTTTCACCACTAGGCCAGAATAGTATGAAGAGTTATCCGAGTTAATGGCATTATTGTGTAAATAAGAGAATTTGTGGAGTGGAAGCAAATGTCCCTCAGTATAAGTCAAAAGAAAGCGCAACTAGGTCATTTTATTAGAGAACATTACGACAAGGGACCAAATTAGAGGGAGTTTGCACGTTTTAGACCAATTTTTTTTAGGGTTTTGGAATTTGGACTTTTGGTCCGCGATAAAAACATGTGACTTGTGAGGAATCCGCGGAGCCATGTAGCCCAGTAGAAAACTGCCAACTGGACTTAAAATGGCTTAATTTAATCAATCCGGCAGAATTCTCGTAGTTCACCAAAGTATTTTCGAGGATTATGAGGAGCAAATTAAGGAAAAGAGGAAACTTTTTTCTTATCAAAATTTGGTGACGTGGCGAATTATGATTAGTCCACTTGGATCCGCAGATTTATAAATTCGAAAAGCATTTAAAGTTGGTCTAGAATGTGCAATGTCACTGTATTTTCGTCTCATGCCGTAATTTTCTCTTTATTCATCTTTATAATTAGTTTTGTTGCTGCTGGTATGCAACTGATTATCTAAAAGTAAAACTGATATAATGAACACTAAATAATTGGATAATCACAAACAGATCCTGTCTGTTCAAACATTAAAAACTGATTATTTGGAGTCGGAATAACAATCGTTAGTTAATGAATCACAAGGTGCAAATCCAAACACCCTTGTGAAAATCTAATATGCAAACTTCCATCTCATAAGATATTAGAGTATGCAGATTGTGTGATAGTGATTAATATACACCAAAGGATGATAGAAACATAAAAATTTGTTCTCATCATACAATACTTTGATTTAATTTGTATTCGATCATGATACACTCTAAAATGTGTTTAAACAGGGCGCTAACAGGAGAACGCACTGTGAAGCGATTGCGTCTCACAAAAGCATTAACAGTACCTGATTCTACAACCATTAGTGAAGCATGTCGTCGGATGGCTGCTCGGAAAGTTGATGCTCTTTTGCTCACTGACTCAAATGCATTGCTCTGCGGCATATTGACTGATAGGGTATGTTACATTCTACTTTGTTTATAGTATATTCTACTTTGTTTATAGTATTTTGGCGGATAATGACAGCAACTAAAAATGAAATGTATTTTGGCATGATTGAAGGATATCACAACAAGAGTTGTCGCTCGTGAGCTCGATATTGAGACCACTCCTGTCTCGGCAGTGATGACAAAGAACCCCGTTTTTGTAATTTCGGATACTCTTGCTGTGGAAGCCTTACAAAAAATGGTGCTAGGTATGTAACATTGAATCAATCGCAAGACCACATTGCATTTGCGATTTTTTTTCTCTCCAAGTCTGGAAAATTAACTTTTGTCGTGCAGGAAAATTCAGACACTTGCCTGTTGTCGAAAACGGGGAGGTTGTTGCTATTCTTGATATAAGTTAGCTTAGCACCAAGCTTAGTTGCAAGAACATGGGTTAGTGGCATAAGCTCAGGTGTTTCATCAGTAGCATAACCAAACATATGACCTTGATCACCAGCACCAATTTCCTCAGGCTTCTTGGTCAAGTGACCGTGTACACCCTGAGCAATATCGGGACTTTGTTGTTCTATGTTGACTAGAACCTTACAGTTGTCAGCATCAAGCCCAACTTCAGGAGATGTAAATCCGATGTTCCTGCAAGTTGTACGGACAATCTTTTCATAGTCTACTTTAGCTTTGGTGGTGATTTCACCAAAGACCATGACCATGTTAGTCTTTGTGCATGTTTCACAAGCTACTTTACTGTCGGGGTCTTGCTCTAGACAAGCGTCGAGGATGGCATCAGAGACTTGGTCGCATAGCTTGTCTGGGTGTCCTTCGTTGACTGATTCAGATGTGAATAGAAAAGTCTCCATCTCTGTAAAAATACGCAAGAAGTCTTAGCACAACTTTATTGACTTACAAATAATTAGATAGTTGGATAAACATAAGCAATCTGATATTTGTGTTTGAGATTTTTTAAGATACAGTTCAAGTAATCAAGTGGTTGGTTAAAAATAAAATACTCATTATTATCTGCTAAACTTGTTGTTTTTTAAGTTAAAAAGCAGTTTGCTATTAGCAATCCCAAACACCCTTTAAACGACCTCAAAGTCAAAACTGCCTGTCTGTTCTATTAAAAGTTAAAACGTAATAAGCAAAACAATCCCAGACACGGCTGGCGGAGGTAGAAAAAAATTTGTGGGAGGGCCGAAACAATTTGTTTTCCGGAAAAACATTTGATGGGAGGGCCGAGATGAAAAAAAAGAAATTTAACACATCAAATCGTGAAAAACTACTCTAACGGGCTTAGGCCTAGGGGGCCGGGACCCTTCCCGGTCCTCACTAAGCTCCGCCCAGACACCGCTTTAAGGATTTTAAAAACTACTTAACAGATCATATAAGCAAATAGGCTGTTTTATTAAGTTATCCTAAACACCCCTTAGATTCCTGAAGTGACTATAGTTTTGCTTGTTCTCTAATGGGTTTTCGCGTTTTAGACTTATTCGCATGATCACACCAAATATTAAAACTATATGGGTCTAGATACATGATTGTTTAAATATGACTAATATGTTCAAGTAATATCTTGCCAGAAACTAATAAAGTTTCGGTTAAAAGGAGTCTTTGAAGTAAATCAAACATACCTTTGATAGGTTAGATGTTTTAAAAAGAAATAGATAGAAAGATGGGTGTGGTTCAATTTGAGTGGTGAAAGTATGTGTGAATTTATAGTTGCGAATGTTATGGGGATGTGCAAGTGACTCAAGTGAAGTTGGCTTGTGAAGTTGTACATTGAGGTCACCAACTACCTCATATTGTTGGAGTCTCACCAACCATATATAACGACTTTTTATGGCTCCATTTCGCCAACCCTTTGCGACCTTCAATCCTTCATGGTCCCTTACTTCTCTAACTATGAGCTTGACATGGTTAGGTGGATGTTTGGTTTGTATTGATGGAGCAAATATTTGTAAGTGAGAACTTGATGCCGGTATCAACCCTTGTGTTGTGCCACCAGCACCGGCTCAACTATAGCTTTGATATAAGTTGTTAGAATCGCTACTGAGCTCTACATATCCAAGATATATAAGCTCACATGGAGGTATAAATCTAAAATTAGTTGGCAATAAAAAAGTGTAGCCTTTCAAACTTACTAAATGAGTATCCTCACATAGCAGAGGCAGTTTATAAAGGCGAATAATTATAGTTACGAACTTGTAGTTGAGTGTTTGTGGTCAATAATCAAAATAAAGTAAAAAGGATCAGTTTTTGTATCCTTAGAAATCATTTTTGGCATAAAGCTAATACAAGAAAAATGTGATTTTATCATTCAGTTTTGACAAAATAGATAATGATTTACATGTAGTCTTTTCCTCATTTCAGCAATACATGCTCAAGATAGTTTNTTTTTAATGATAGCATCAATATCTACTTTATATCTAAAATGATGGTTGTGGATTGGGATGATGGTATACTAAAGATAATATGAGAATGTTATAAGTCATTAAGGTATATAATTTTAGAATGTTAAAGTTGGCAAAGGCCATTGGTCAACTTGCTTAAAAAAAATATGGATTGATAGCGTATCAATATTAAATACATGCTCGAATCAAGCCCATTATCAAGGTCCATCAATAAACACTTGATAGCGGCCCGGCTTAAAACAATTTGTATTTTACTAGACAATTTGTGTAATCTCTTAAAACAAAGTGTGTTTATGTATTTTTTTAGACTATGCAATTTTATGAATTTGGAATTATATATATCCATTTGCATTATCTATGAAATCATCTTTCTGTTTGTGTATTTTTGGATGCATTTAAGATAGTTTTTGTATACAAAGGTGCAAACCATGAAATTTACTTGACTTCCTTACTTTTGTAGTTTGCATTATCACATAGTTGCAAAAACCCAATATATATGAAACAAAGACATGTTAAAAGTCAACATTAACATGAAATATATAAATACATTTCATTTAAAGTAAAACAAAAAAACCTTTACAACATCTTACACAAGCTTACGTATTGTACTTATACTAACCATCATCAACTAACTTGTCCCCACAACTGCAACACAAAACACAAAAGATGACTTTCTAAACCAAAAAGATGAAGTGCCATACCCATTACATAAACAAGACATAAATAGAAATAACAAAAATCGAACTCAAAACACATTAATTCTTTCATTTCCAAACATTTTCTTTCTGAAGAGGAAGGTCAGCTTGGCGCAAGCTTGAAGTGCAGCCTCGAGCTCGTTTTTCGACCTAGACGACCTAGTATTATAACCGTGGACCTCGCACACATGAGTGGAACCACCCAATAAAACGACACAAGGAACCCTAAAACTGAAAATGACAAGTTATCCAATAAACAAAACGACCATTGTTACTGTACACTTTGAACTTAAAACATAAACATTAAAAAAAAGTTAAATGTGCTTACAGGTTGAGGGCATACTTAAAAACGACAGCCAGGTTGATATTTGTCCATGAAGTACGAATAATGGCATGTTGAGAGCACCAACAACAAACCATTTTTTTTAGGGTTTGAAGAGATGTATTGATGAGGACATAAGTATGATGAGGACATAAGTAACTCTACTCCTAAACCAAAGTAAGGTTACGAGAAGAAACAATATATCAAACTGAGGTTACTTGTTTGTGCCGATACTTCCAAGTAATCCTACAAGTAACCTTACTTCTCAATAAGTAACCTTACTTATTTTTAAGTCTTAAGTTTACTGAAGTTACTGGGTTTTTGTTTTAGTCGTAACTTTTATTTAGTTTCCATATTTTTATTTATTCTAGAATAATTAAGCTATCTTGTTTTACAAGATTACTTTTCTTATAAATATAGGACTTTTATCAGTGTAATTGATATCTTTTGATCATTGATAATTAATAAACTTCGTGTTTTAGAGTCTTTACTCTTGTTAGGGTTTTATTCCCTTGAGGTGCGCCTCGTATATCACCCTTGGATTAGGGTTTATCTAAATTCGTTTCTGCGCGTCCTGCATCATGTAGAAATTTCTTGTGAAAGTTTAGAGATAGAGTGTCAGATGAAAAAGTAGACGAGAAGCTTTATATGGAAGGTATCCAAATGTGTCATGGGTTAGGCGAGCTTATTTAACAAATAAATCCAATTGCCTTCTGAAAGGACCATTATGGCCACACGTGAAATACACATGAGGGAGTTAACAGATATTGACTGACACTCGTTAGTCAAATGGACCTTCCATGATGCAAAAAAAATGAACAGTTGAGATCTTGATGGTATTTATTTTGAATTTGGTACTCAATCTGTATTTTTTTATACAGGTCAAAGGACGAACAATGTATTTTATTATTAAAACAATTTTGAAGTGAATAGAATAGAGGTAATTTGGCATTTTCATTTGATACATTAGCTTGACATGATATTTTTAACTAAACTTGTTTACGTAAAATATAGATAAGACAACATGAGTAGAGAAAGAACAATAACTAATGCTATCTTTGGTCTCAGTAAAACTTCATTAATTATAACACAACAAATTGTAACGAAGAAACTGTTGGAATATGGTTAAATTATTAATACGTAAATGTCTAGAATCGAACACGAGACCTCGTGATTGCACACGATACAAATGAGTATTAAGGAAAAATAATAAATGTATTTTTATATTTATTATTAGACACAAGAACTTAATGAACGTTAGTGTTTTTCGTTAAATGACTAACGACCGTTAGACGAATATAAGGAAAGTGTGTGTTTAAGTAATATGGTAACCCAAGAAGGGTCTAGAACCCTCTCTTGGGGCTTGGGTTGGCCGAAATCCACAAGGGGCATCTCTTGCCCTAACTTGGTGACCAAGATACTTAAACACTATATAAACAAACCTTGGGATCAATTGTTTTTCACCTCTTGAACACACAGTTATCCCTAAAATTGTTTTCTCTCTTTCTTTCTTCTCTTGGCCGATCGTACAACACCCCAAAGGGTTGTGGGATCGAATTTTGTTAATCAAAATTATTCTTGTGTAGTTTACTTGCATAACCTTGATACGGTTTAATTTGTGTGTACAAGAACGATGTAACAACACATTATTGTTGTTATCAAGAGATCGAATAACAAAACGGTAAGGGGTTATTCATTGATCTACATAAACCCTAACTAGGGTTCTTCACTTGTTCATCAATCAAGAATTGCATACGGTACGTTCTTTATTTATGTTTTAGTTATCTTTATATGTTATACTTGATCCTACGCTTCCGCAACTTGTGCTACTTGATATTAGTTACATAATATGCTAGTCATGATTATCAAATTCTAACAGTGGTATCAGAGCCATGTATAACATGTAATTGTATACTGAAACCATAAAAAACGTATATTTATTGTTTTAGATAGACATGTTATTGTTTCTAGGGTTTTCTTTAATATTTTTTTTAGAAAAAATAAACCCTATCCCTAATTTGGGGGGGGGGGTCGATTTCATCCATAAACCCTAATTAGGGTTTGTGGTTTAATTAATTAATATTAATTAATTGGTTAGAAACCCTAAGTTTGTAACATGTTTATGTGAACTATGTGGTAATTGTTATGCATGAATCCATGACGAAACATGCATGTTANCATGATTATCAAATTCTAACAGTGGTATCAGAGCCATGTATAACATGTAATTGTATACTGAAACCATAAAAAACGTATATTTATTGTTTTAGATAGACATGTTATTGTTTCTAGGGTTTTCTTTAATATTTTTTTTAGAAAAAATAAACCCTATCCCTAATTTGGGGGGGGGGGTCGATTTCATCCATAAACCCTAATTAGGGTTTGTGGTTTAATTAATTAAGATTAATTAATTGGTTAGAAACCCTAAGTTTGTAACAAGTTTATGTGAACTATGTGGTAATTGTTATGCATGAATCCATGACGAAACATGCATGTTAGTCATGGATTATTTAATTGTTTGCAAGTATATGTTCCACATCTTAATTCTTAGATAGATCTAAAATTGGGGAAGACTCCAATTATAATTAAAATCAATTTACTTGTTATGTTGTGTACTAATCAACCCTAGCTTACGCAATTGATTATTCGATGGATGTGGCTCACTTGTGCAAAGTGAAAGCTTTGGTTAATTATACACATTATAAACCTAGAATTGTTTTAATTAGGGTTTATCTAATTAAGCTTGCATGTGGCTAATTGTTTTTACCGCTTTATTTATTTATTAGTTGTTTATTTGTTTTCTTTTAAATTACTTGTTATGTGTTATTTGTTTATCAATTTTAAGCAATAACAAGGGTAATTTTTGAAAAGAAAAAATTAATTGGACTAATAATGGTGAAATCATGTTTTGAGCTTTAATCATAAACTTTTAATTGATTGGTGCGACTGTACCTTAATGATTTCAATAACTCAATGACAAACTGTGTGGTGGGTATAAGTGGAACTAAGTTTTTTAAGAGATTCACTCCTACGAACGTTCCGCGCTCGCTTGTGCGTCATATTGAAACATTATTGTACGAAACACCTTAAGGCAATGTTGTAAGCTTCTCAACGCCTCAATTAAAACTTTGTTGATCTTGCACACGTTAATGAACCAGATTTATAAAATTGTTTTGAAAAACCTATGTTATAAAGATGAGTGCATGCATCTTTATACTAGTTTTGATTGACACATCAAAATTAAATACCCTAAAATTTAAGTTCCATGCCATCTAACTATAAGGGACACTTGGAGTTTTTCTTTGGTATGCGTGAGACCTAGGCCAAAGATTAATGACAAGGCAAATTTCCGAGTGAGCGTGAGACCTCACATGGATAATTTGCAGTTTCTAAGTTAGACGACTTAATTAAGTTGATGCGTGAGACCTAGAACTTAAGGCATGAGATGGGATGAAACATGCTTACATGGCAAGTTGATGAATCAACTTGAAGTAAATCCCATAAATCATCTAGGAATTGGAAAACTTGTTTGCCAATTATTGTACGACAGATTACCATCTTTTGTACTTTCACTATTAGCAGATCAACTGATGTAGTGAAATTATGAAAAGTTGGATCCTAGGTTTTCAAGAAACTAAGGTGGTTATATGAATATATCCATGGGTATTATGTTTACTTGAAAATATTTTCATTATCGAAAATACTAATGTTTGAACTTTTTCTGTAGAAATGGCTCAACCCGATAACTCCGTGTTTGCTGCTTTCAAGGGTCACCTTGAGAGAGCCAAATTGACTGGGAAAAACTTCAATGATTGGCACCGATCGCTCAGAATTGTCTTGAGAGCGACTGGTAAGCTCAATTATTTGCAGACCCCTTGCCCCGATGAACCTACTGGCCCAACTGCCACTGAGCAGCAAAAGGCTGAATGGAGAGTGGATCATGCTAAGTACAATGAAGTTGGTTGTTTGATGCTTCAAAGTATGGATCCAATAATGCAAAAGAAGTTTGAGTATTATTTTCCAAAAGACATGATCGATGAACTCAAGAAGGTTTACGAAAAGTCTCCAGCAGTTGAATTGTATGAGTCTCTTGACAAATTACATAGCTGCAAGCATGGTAATGGAAAACCAGTTGAAGACTATGTGAATGAGATGAGAGAATTCTTTGATCAACTTCACAGGGTCGGATTTGGTTACCCCGAAAATGTTCAAGTTCACTTAATCAACAGATCCCTTAACAAGGATTTTGCTGGTTTTGTGCAAAACTTCAACATGCACTGCTCGGGGAAGACAGTCTCAGAGTTACTCGCATTGCTTGTTGACTATGAGAAGCATCTACCAGCTAAGGGCAAGGCACCTACCCCACAAGTGTTGGCAATTCAAGGGGGTAGGATCCAGAAAAAATCGCATGTGAACAAGGGTAAGGGTAAAGCTGATAAAGGCAAGCAGACTTTGGCCTATCAACCAAATCCAAAGGTGAATCAAAACCAACCCAAGAAGCCTAAGGCGAATCCTCCAATGAAGAAGGAACAGGCTTGTCACCACTGTCATCAACCAGGGCACTGGAAACGTAATTGTGCGCTCTACATAAATGACTTGCGACAAAAGAAGCAGCAGAGTGAGGCTGGTCAACCCAGTTCATCATCAGGTGCGTTCTTTATGATTGAATTATTTTCTTTATCTCATAAACTGAATTCTTGGGTATATGATACGGGCTGTGGAATTCATATCTGCAATACTTTGCAGGGGTTTAGAGAGGAGAGAAAGCTGGCCTATGGAGAGCAATTCTTGCACGTTGGTAATGGAGAGCCTGCAGGAGTTGAAGCTATATGAATATTTAATTTAGTGTTGCCTTCGGGCTTAGTACTATCTTTAAATAATTGTCATTATGCACCGTCAATTGTTAGAGGTGTAATTTCTCTTTCATGTTTGTTGAACCTTGGTTATCATCATACTATTTCAAGCGATGCAATTTCAGTTTCTTTAAATGGTGTTTTTTATTTTAAAGCAATTGCTGTGAATGGTATTTTTGAGTTGGACATGAATTATGTAGAACCCTGTAAAAATTCCTTTGTAATGATTATCGTTAATAAATAATAATCCTCTGTTACTGTTACTAATTCTCATTTTCTCAGAAAAATTTGAAATTTTTCTTATTATATTAATATATCGTTGTCACGATATAATATAATTCATGAAATGACGGAACCAATTCTCGACACGTTATTTGAAATATAAACGTTTCACTAATCCTAATTAAATTCCCTAATCATAATTTAATTTCACTAATCCTAATTAATATTAAACGGACCCTTAATCTAATCTCAGCCCAACTCCCACTACTCGGTCCATTACTATTCATCCAGCCCAACTTTTTCAAGCCCAACTTCCTTATTATGAATTCATGTATTTGACTAGTTTCAAGCCTACAAAACGCCTCTCGTTCTCTCAATTTTTACACACAACATACATATATTTTTATGTCATCTATTTTCTCACCTAGCCATCTACTAGTATGCCAAATTTCATAATCTAATATTGAGTTTTACTATGTTTTTACGAGGCAAAGCGTTTGCCCCAAAACCACTCAACTCGACATAGTAATAAATTCAATACTCGACCATTTCGACTCTAGTTTGTTTCTACAAGCTCCAAATAATATTTCAAGCATAATCTTATATTACTAATCAACTTTCATCAGCTAATAACCAAGTTCTATGCAAAAATCTTAAATCGTGTACATAATTTATATATAGTCGACATATATAAAATCTCATAGACAACCATCCTTACTTCTAGCTCTCACAAACTTTCTTAAAGTCCTAAGGTGTAAGAAACTGATTCTAACAATTGCATATTCACTGACATGCATAGTGTTTTATGTTCTCTTTGACATTCTTACTCCTTTACGTGTCCCATATTTCTTTCTATATCTACACTTTCATTTCACTCATTTTTTCCATCAACTATGTTCATAAAACTCTCATTTACACTCTCAAATAATTATTAGCTCGACCAGAAATACTCACAAGAAGAATTGGATACAAGAACAAGGTTTTCGGGTTTAATATATAAGTGATAGAATTGGGTTATAGTCGAACGTATTTATCTCTCGTGTTCCTCCATCACCTTCGAATTCTCTACCACCCTAGTAGTGTTTGTAAGTCTTTTACAACTCATTTTGAATCCATTCTCCACGTTAAAAATCTCCATGCATCATGTTTTATTTCGTTTCGAACGTATATATTTCATATATATTTATTTAGCACGTACAAGTATATAGAACCACAAACGTGGCTAGCCTCTATCTTGGAAGGCCTAGGAGTCACGTAGCACACATATTACACGTTCATTTCAACGTTACATGCATCAAACAAGTTTATTTTGAACCTATCAAACTCACGTATAAAAACTGAAAAACACTTAGAAATAATCTAAGTCTTTTACTAATATGAAAACGTCCTTGGCAGCCTAGAAAACGAACGTATAAAATGAAATCTAGCTTAACAAGTGTACCATATTTTTACATGACTCGATTGACCACCTAGCTAGCTACAAATTTCATTTATACAACATGTAAAAATAACCACATCTCGACACTTTAATTTGACCAAAGTGAATCGACCAAACTGGATTCTAAAAACTAATAAAATCAGTGAGTTGGGCCTTAAAGCCCAATAAGCAGTTTTTAAGCTCCTCGAATAAGCTGGCTTATTTTTGACTTTTGATATGAAATTAGAACATGGAAAACTATATTTTTGATAATCTCAACTTGTCTCACGATGCACGGTTTTCAAAACGTTATTGGGCCTTAAACATATATATCACTCGTTAAGGGCCCATTAGCTAAAAAAATAAGCTTTTAACTAAATAACCAGTTAAAATAAGCTTTATATAACTTAAATAAACTTCAAAAATTTTTACATAATTTTTCCCATAATTTTTGTGAATTTGGACTAAAGTGTAATGCGACGACACCTAAAAGGACTAAAACTGTCAAACTGTTAAACTAGGGACTGGAACTGTAGAAACAGAATATTAAGGATAAAAATTGGTAATAATTGATATTCCAAGCTTAGAATGATATATTGGACATTTAGAGGACTATAATTGTAGATTTTATATATAAAGGACTAACGGTGTAACGTTAATGACGTTAGTGTAAAAAGTGTAAACTAGGAAAAGAACAAGGACAAGGACTAAATCTATTCTACTTGAACATTTTTATTTTTGTATTTTCATTAAATTGATCATATGCATATAAAGTTTCATTTCCTTCTTGCCTTTTCAGTACCACCATTGTCATTTCCTTTTTCCATTCCCACTTGCCATGAATTAGATAACACCTTACGGATAACATCAAGGATAACAACAATGCTTAAAACAAGAAGGAGTTCATGTTTTGATATATAAACCGTAGTTCGAGCCCTCTAGGGTTGTATCTTTCTTTTGTACTTTCCGTAGGTACATTGACATAATCTTGTTGTAATAAGCACTTTTCCATCCAATGTAATATCTATCTTTTGTTATCTCCGCGATAATCATAACCTTTGTTGATTCCATTTTCTATTCCAATTGCTCAAATTTTCAAGCGTTTCACAACATTATGCCATTGTCTTAGCAGGGATTAGGCCGATTTCATTCTTGACGGATTAGTAGACTATTACCATTCCATAAGATTCATCCACGTAT
>LBNU01023137.1:61086-73096 GCA_014162995.1 Artemisia annua
TCATCATTGACTTGATGATCACCCGCCGTTTTACGGTATTTGTTAACGTTTGCGTGTCATGAGACTTAGAGCATTATATATACTGCAATATCAATTTTTCAACTGATTGTATTCCCTATACAATCTTACTTGTGTATCGAACTGATTACTAAATTTCAAACTCTATGATTTCACTCAACAATTTTGTTGACTTTAAGCATGTTATCTCAGGAAACTAGCAGGAGCATCAAGCATGGAGCGGGCAAAATGGCAAACTATCTACTTTTCTAAATAATGGTGTAAAATAAAGATGTTTAACTCAGTTTAAAACTTCAGTACTTCTAAGTATTTTATTACTCTGATATGAACTTTTGTAACTGAATCTATAATAATGCAACTATGTTTTTAAAACGTCTTTTTCAAGCCGTTTTCTATCATTATGACTTCGATCCTCTACGTAACACCCTAATTACTATTCCGCTGCTACATCACAAATTAGGGGGTGTTACAAATGATAATGATAATGCTTTCAATAATAATTCAATGTATAGCATCAACCATAAGAGAATCAAGAAAGGTCTGGATTCATCTTATCTTTGGCATTGTCGACTTGCTCACATTGGCAAGACTCGCATGGAAAAGCTGCAACGCGATGGGCTTTTAGAAAAGATCAATGATGAATCATTTGATAAGTGCGAATCTTGTATTGCTGGCAAGATGACAAAGAAACCTTTTAAAAATAGGATTGAAAGGGCTTCTGATCTACTTGGTCTTATTCACACAGATGTGTGTGGACCACTTAGACATGTGTCAAGGAGGGGTGCTANCATTTGATAAGTGCGAATCTTGTATTGCTGGCAAGATGACAAAGAAACCCTTTAAAAATAGGATTGAAATGGCTTCTGATCTACTTGGTCTTATTCACACAGATGTGTGTGGACCACTTAGACATGTGTCAAGGAGGGGTGCTAGCTACTTCTTAACATTTACGGATGATTATAGTCTTTATGGTTATGTTTATTTACTTAAACATAAACATGAGGTCTTTGAAACATTCAAAGTGTTTAAAGCAGAAGTAGAGTTGCAACTTGGAAAGAAGATTAAAGCTCTTCGATCCGATAGAGGTGGTGAATACCTGAGTCAAGAGTTT
Organism: Artemisia annua; assembly: GCA_014162995.1. Classification (NCBI taxonomy): domain Eukaryota; kingdom Viridiplantae; phylum Streptophyta; class Magnoliopsida; order Asterales; family Asteraceae; genus Artemisia; species Artemisia annua. Next base: position 62,216 of record LBNU01023137.1, read on the forward strand.
ATAGATTATCTAGCTAAGGTAGGAATTGTCCAGCACCTTACTTCTTTATATACTCCACAACAAAATGGTGTAACTGAGAGAAGAAATCGTACATTGCAAGATATGATACGATCTATGTTTAATCTAACAACTCTTCCCTTCTCATTCTGGGATTATGCTTTAGAGTCTGTTGTTCGCATTCTTAATATGGTTCCCACAAAGAAGGTTGATAAGACACCATATGAGTTATGGACTGGAAAAGCTCCTAACTTGTCTTATCTAAAGGTCTGGGGCTGCGAGGCGTATGTTAAACGTGACTCTGCAGATAAGCTCCAACAAAGATCTGTAAAGTGCATCTTTGTAGGATACCCAAAGGAAACGATGGGTTACTACTTTTATTATCCCACTGAGAACAAAGTATTTGTTGCTAGGTATGGAGATTTCTTGGAAAAGGAACTCATATCTCAAGAATTAAGCAGGAGGATATATGATCTGGAAGACGATCAGGTTGATGCATTACCTTCTGAAAACACTAGTCAACTTCCTTAAGAACCAGATAGTCTTGGTCCTCCACCTGAAGTTGAAGTGGTTCCCATTCGCAGGTCTACAAGACCTGTGAAAGCACCTGAACGACTCTGTCTTAATGTAGAGTGCGATCAATCTATAGTATGGGATCTTGATGAACCTACTAGTTATAGAGCTGCCATGAATAGTCCTGAAAAGGAAAAATGGCAGGTTGCTATGAATGGGGAAATACAATCCATGCATGATAATGAAGTCTGGACTGAAGTAGACCTTCCTCCTGGTGCCAAGGTAGTTGGGAGTAAATGGCTCTACAAGTTAAAGACTGATATGGATGGCATTGTACACACCTATAAGGCACGTTTGGTAGCTCAAGGGTTTACTCAAACGTTTGGTATTGACTACGAAGAAACCTTTTCTCCCGTAGCTGATATTAGGGCCATTAGGATTCTCATAGCCATAGCTGCATACTATGACTATGAGATTTGGCAAATGGTAGTCAAAACCGTCTTCTTAAATGGTCGCCTAGATGAAGACACCTATATGGCGCAGCCTGAGGGGTTTGTCAATCCAGATTTTCCATAGCGTGTATGCAAGCTTCAAAGATCTATTTATGGATTGAAGCAAGCATCACGTCAATGGAATAAAATATTTGATGAAGAAATCAAAAAATTTGGATTTTCTCAAAATCTTGATGAGCCATGTGTATACCACAAAGCTAGTGAGAGTGATGTAATTTTCCTTATTTTATATGTCGATGACATATTGATCATGGGAAAAGACATTCCAAGTTTGCATAAATTTAAGGCATATCTTGGAAAGTGTTTTTTTATGAAAGATTTAGGGGATGCTATATTCATTCTGGGAATTAAGATATATAGAGATAGATCTCAGCGATTAATTGGATTAAGCCAAAGTGCTTACATTGATAAAATATTGAAGAGATTCAATATACAAAATTCCAAAAAGGGATATTTGCCAATGCAAGAACACCATGGCTTGAGTAGCAAACTGTGTGCTTCAACACCTGCAGAGGTGCAACGCATGAAGAAAGTTCCTTATGCTTCGGCTGTAGGATCTATTATGTATGCGGTGAAAAGCACAAGGCCAGATGTGGCATTTGCTCAGAACTTAACCAGTCGATTTCAGCAAAATCCAAGTGAAGCTCACTGGACTGCTGTTAAGAATATTCTTAAGTACCTTAGGGCTACTAAAGATGTATTATTAGTTTATGGGGGAAAATCCAAATCCAAATGCAGAACTTGATGTTACAGGTTACTGTGATGCTTCATGGCAAGGTGATAAGGATGATACGAAGTCTCAGACGGGTTATGTCTTTGTCATTAATGGAGGAGCTGTGCATTGGAGGAGCAAGAAGCAGAGTGCATTAGCGATATCTGCAACAGAAAGTGAGTATATAGCCGCTTCAGAAGCTGCAATGGAAGCTGTTTGGATTAGGAAGTTTGTTTCGGGGCTTGGAGTTATGCCATCGATTCAACAACCTATAAAAATGTATTGTGACAATTCTGCTGCAATCACATTTGCTCATGAGCCTGGACTCATGAAGGGCACCAGACATTTCCCTATCAAATATCACTACGTGCGTGAGCAAGTGGAGATTAGAGAGATCGATTTACTCAAAGTTCACACAAATGATAACTTGGCTGATCAATTGACGAAAGCTCTACCTGGCACTAAGCTTTTTAAGCTAGCTGAAGGAATAGGTCTTCGTAAAGCTGAAAGTTTCATGCCCATTTGTGATTAGTATTTGGATAAAGGATGTAATGTACGAATTATTAATTTTAATGAAATAAAGTATTGGTTATGTTTATTTACATTGTTTTAATAATATATCCTGTTTTTGCATGTTTATATCCTTGAATAATTTTATTATTCTAAAACTGTCCATTGTCGGTTAATGATATGGAAATATCATTAAGGGAAGACAAATCTGAGTATTGGTTAGAATATACTTGAAAGTATATTGATGCGTAGTCATACCAATTTCACATGATATTCAATGAATTGAATATAGGACTTATCCCAACTACATGATTTTACTTATTTTAAGTAAATCATTATTAGTTATCTCAGACTTGAGATACCAGATAAGTGTCATGGATGTAGTGCATTTTTGTGGAGCAATCTACCGCTATCCGCAACTGGTAGTTATAAGGGTTGTTTTCAAAAGTGTTGCAAAGTTCATGGGTTAGTCTTGTAATCAAAATAGAATTTGTTCCTTCAAATTTGTTTTGAAGTTTAATACTATGGGCCACTCGTAGGATTGACAAAATGTTTGCGTGGCCACGCCCAAAGACTATCTGGAATACGTTCAGATGTTTTGGTAATTTTGTTCAATCATTAATATGCGAGAAACTAAAATTTAATAAAGATTTATTTCTTTGTTAATTAGAGTGTTAGTAACAAAAGGATAATAATAACGATTTGTCGTTAAAGGTTTTCCAGGAAACTCAGCTCGGTTTGAACTAGGGCATTGGAGTGTTGCAAGACGCCGACCAATGTCATTTTACTGTTAATAAATAACCAAGTGGGAGCTGTTGGAATATGGTTAAATTATTAATACGTAAATGTCTAGAATCGAACACGAGACCTCGGGATTGCACACGATACAAATGAATATTAAGGAAAAATAATAAATGTATTTTTATATTTATTATTAGACACAAGAACTTAACGAACGTTAGTGTTTTCCGTTAAATAACTAACGACCGTTAGACAAATATAAGGAAAGTGTGTGTTTAAGTAATATGGTAACCCAAGAAGGGTCTAGAACCCTCTCTTGGGGCTTGAGTCGGCCGAAATCCACAAGGGGCATCCCTTGCCCTAACTTGGTGACCAAGATACTTAAACACTATATAAACAAACCTTGGGATCAATTGTTTTTCACCTCTTGAACACACAATTATCCCTAAAATTGTTTTCTCTCTTTCTTTCTTCTCTTGGCCGATCGTACAACACCCCAAAGGGTTGTGGGATCGAATTTTGTTAATCAAAATTATTCTTGTGTAGTTTACTTGCATAACCTTAATACGGTTTAATTTGTGTGTAGAAGAACGAGGTAACAACACATTATTGTTGTTATCAAGAGATCGAATAACAAAAACGGTAAGGGGTTATTCATTGATCTACATAAACCCTAACTAGGGTTCTTCACTTGTTCATCAATCAAGAATTGCATACGGTACGTTCTTTATTTATGTTTTAGTTATCTTTATATGTTATACTTGATCCTACGCTTTCGCAACTTATGCTACTTGATATTAGTTACATAATATGCTAGTCATGATTATCAAATTCTAACAGAAACACGTCATTTAGAAAAGCCGCATGCCAAAGGGCCGAATGTGTCAACTGTATTAGTACTTACGTTCAAGCTTTAGGCTTAAGAACCTTGACAGTCTCCCATGTGAAATCGGGATCGTCACGGCCGAAATGACCATAAGCAGCAGTCTTCTGATACCTAAAATTACCACCTCTTTTCAAGTCCAGGTTAATCGACATCATCCCAGGCCTGAATTCAAACTTCTCCTTTATCAAAACAAGGATATCCTTATCCGGGATAGTTCGAGTTTCGTAAGTGTCCACAAACACAGATAAGGGCTCAGCCACACCAATAGCATAAGAAACCTGGACAATGCACCTGCGTGCAAGACCCGAAGCTACAATACTCTTAGCCGCTTGCCTAACAATATAAGCACCACTCCTGTCCACCTTTGTTGGCTCCTTTCCGGAGAAAGCACCACCACCGTGGGCCCCCCATCCACCATAAGTATCAATAATAATCTTCCTGCCTGTCAAACCGGCGTCACCATGGGGACCACCAATGACAAACCGACCCGAAGGGTTCAGATGAAAAATGGTTTTCTCATCAAGATATTGAGCAGGGATCACGGGTTTGATCACATGCTTTTTAAGATCAGCTGCAATTTCATCGTTAGTCACAGTCTCGTCATGCTGGGTTGAGATGAGGACGGTGTGGACTCTAATTGGAACCATAGCACCGTTATTGTTCCTGTACTCAACAGTGACCTGGGTCTTACCATCGGGACGAAGCCAAGCACAAGTTCCATTCTTTCTAACCTTGGTTAGTTTAGCACCAAGCTTAGTTGCAAGGACATGGGTTAATGGCATAAGCTCTGGTGTTTCATCAGTAGCATAACCAAACATATGACCTTGATCACCAGCACCTATTTCCTCAGGCTTCTTGGTCAAGTGACCGTGTACACCTTGAGCAATATCCGGACTTTGCTGTTCAATGTTGACTAGAACCTTACAGTTGTCAGCATCCAGACCGACATCAGGAGATGTAAACCCAATGTTTTTGCAAGTAGTACGGACTATCTTTTCATAGTCTACATTAGCTTTGGTGGTGATTTCACCAAAGACCATGACCATGTTAGTCTTTGTGACTGTTTCACATGCTACTTTACTGTCCGGGTCTTGTTCTAGACAAGTATCGAGGATGGCATCCGAGACTTGGTCGCAGAGCTTGTCTGGGTGTCCTTCGTTGACTGATTCAGATGTGAATAGAAAAGTCTCCATCTATGTGGAAATACATAAAGAAGTATTAGCACAACTTAATTGACTAACAAATAATTAGATAGTTTGGATAAGCATAGGCAATCTGATAAGGGTGTTTGAGATTATTAAGATACAGTTCGAGTGATTAGTTAAAATACTATTCATCTGCTAAAGTAGTTTTTTAAGTAAATTAGCAATCCAAAAGATCCCTTTAAAAACTTCAAAGCTGCTTGTCTATCTAAATAAACGTAATAAGCAAAGCACTCCAGGCACCCCTTTAAGCAATTTCAAGACTGCTTATCAAATCAAATTAAGGAAAATAGGTAATTTACTAAATTGACTAAAGTTTTGCTAATCTAAAGGCTTTTCGCGCTTTAGACTTGTTCACATGATCAAACCAAAATCTTCAAATTTCAGTCTTATGCAATGTTCAAAAAGAACAAACAAATATGCTTAAGTAATATAGTTGCGAATGTTGAGGGGATGTGCAATAGAGAGATAGGTACAATGTTCATTTTATGAGATATTGGTGGTGAATATGTATGGGTATGAAGCTTAAGATCAAACCAATGACAAACGGTTACCAAATTTCCAAACCACTATGCCGGAAGGCGTATGGAAAGTTAAATAGCTGACCCAACTATTAGGATATCGAGGATGCTAGATATGAAGCTTAGCCTATATATAAAATATTTATGAGATATTGGTGGTGAATATGTATATATCAATTATCATGTTATTGGGATATAAGAGGAGTTGATATGGATTTTGCATAGAAAGCAGAACAACGTAACTATAGTAAAAATAATCAGTATTTCAAACTAATAATAAAGGTTAATTCATGCATGCATAAGTAGTATTCAAATTGTGATGATTTTATGACACTACAAGAATTCTGTCGAATAGCCACTAGCAAAATTCATGGGTAAAAGACTCAAATTCGTAGGTGATTGGTTAATACCCACGACTATATGATGATGTAAAACCTTCAAGGCTAATTTTATTTTATTATTTTTTTATTATTTTTTTTTTTTATTTTTTTTTCCCGCTTTGTGGGTAAATTTACCCACGCAATATAGGTGGGTGATTGTGTTATGTCTGTGGGTAATATTCCATGGGATTTTCCATCTCACCATGAAAATACAACCTATTAAAATACGTATGGAATTCAAATTATATTGTTGGTCATAATATAAATGATAGTAATGCATAAATTTTTTTGTTCATTAAAACTAAGTACCAAAACAATACAATGAAAGTAGATAACATCTAACCTAGTTATTATATCCTGTATATAATGGATAACTTGGTAAAAGGACTAAAAGCCCTGTAATTCGGACATGTCCTCTTACGCGACAACCAGTTGTTGATGCATCCTTCATGATAAGTGTGTTTACACACCAGTGCTCCAACCTTTTGTCCCTTTTGGTGTTCATCGTAGCAAATCGAACAAATATCTCCCACTTCATCTTCTGATATCTCTTTACTGGATCCACTAGTAGTCTTTTCCTTGACAATAATATCAGGAATAGACTCATACCACGATATAAAATGTGCAATCGACATAAGTGATTTATGATTGTTCTCATCATCCAGAACCCGACCAAAACTATCAATTATACAAAAAGTGGCTACTGTCCCATTATTCATTGTAAAGTACATCCAATATGCTGTATAATGAGGCCCATCATCAAACAACATCGATTTAATTTCCTCACCATAGTCATGGACCGTCGTTGTTTTTGACTCCTTTATATCGCAGACCATTACTTTATCCACGTTACCATCATCTACTTTTTGATTTACGAAGATGAATGTCCTCGTATGTGGTAACAAAAAACCGTATGAGCAACACATAGCTGTTGAAATAAATTCGAAAAACTAGCACGAATCGATTAACCCTAGGAACCCTAACTACAAAAATAAAAATCTCACCAAGCACCACAAAGAAATTCGACAAACTAAACACAGACGAAAGGAATATGATAACGAAGAAGAACGTAAAGGAAACTAAAAGCCATATCGCTATTTATAGAGTTGGGACTTACGAATGTCGATCACTAACACCCCTAATCCATGTCGGTTTAAAAAAAATAAATAAATAAATAAATAAAAATAAATAAATAAAATCCTAGACGTGAGTAAAAAGCTTTCCTAATATTGACTAAATAACATGTAACCACCTTTAACTAATTGTGTATGACATAATACTCCGTACTAGTTTCCAGACCTACTTTAATAATTTTCAGGATGCGTTTGGTTTGTAAGTGGGATTAGAATTGGATTCGGATTTGGGAAATGTGTGAAAGAAAAGAAAGAGAGAGAAAATTAATTGATATTTAAATTATGTATATGTTTAATTAGTTTTATGTATTTATTTGAAATAAAAAAAATAGAAAATAAAAAAAGAATAAATAATGTGTGGTTGAAAAAATTCTATCAAATAACAAAAAAAAAATTGATTGGGTGGATTCATAAAACCCACCAACATAAGGTGGATTCAAATCTATCAAATTTTCATTCCTTCATTTTCAAATTGTGGGCACCAATTTCAACCAAACAAGTGATTCATTTTTTCTTTTGGTGAAACCACACCAATCCCCTCAACCAAACATCACGTCACTCTTTTTAACCATTCATGACCTAATGACAAAAGCGTTATTCTAAGATATGTGAGGTCCCAAATTCAATTCCTTCTAGGTGCAAATAACCCTGAAGGTACCACACCAACCACTTAAAAATGAAAAATTTACCTGGTTTGGGTCTGTGTGGCAGTAGGTTCAAACCCCGTATATTAGTCAGCCAAAAGGACACAAACCATGCTTAGCAGAAAAATAATAAGAAGAAAAATAGATTCCACACCCGTCCGATGGACGGGCTAGTTTCGTGTTTTTATTTCAATTATCTTTAAAGGACGGCTAATACTAACACGTAAAATAAAATCGTATTGTTCAAACGATTTTTTTTTCTTATTTAATTGTCATAATGTTTTAATAAACCAAATATCCTGTATAAATATAAACAACATCGAACAAAATGCGATGTGACAACAAAATTTGATATTGCATGTTAACACGATCCGAAAAATGACTTTAAGATGGCAACAAATACCATTTAAATTTATGATTTGTGAGTCCACACGATGCGGTATAACTTGCAAAACTTTTCAAGATGCTCGTTATTGTAAATTTATAATACTGTTATGGAACACACTTTCAATTAAACATAGCTCTATGCGAGCAAAGCAAAAAAAAAAAAAAAAAAAAAAAAAAAAAAAAAAAAAAAAAAAAAAAAAACTGTAATAACTTGCAACTCCGGAATTAAATAAAATAAAAATATATTGAAATGAACATTGTACTTCTCAAATCAAAGAAGATTCATGAGATTAAATTTATAGTTAAGATCTTGATTTGTATAGATGTTTTAAAAGAATAGAGAGACAGGTGTAGTAATTTGAGTGGTGAAAGTGTGAATTTTAGTTGCGAATGTTAAAGGGATGTCCAAGTGACTCGGTGAAGTTGGCTTGTGAAGTGTACACTGATGGTCACCCAACTAGATACTATCTAATATATAAAACCCAGGCGACTCGACAAAAACGTCTCCCATTGTTGGGTAACTGTTATTCCAACTGTTCCAGCTTTCTTTATTGTTTATAGGCAAAAAAAAAAAAAAAAAAAAAAAAAAAAAAAAAAAATTCTCTCCTCCAAAGATAGTCATAGATCATTCCCAGATTTCCACCTCATCTCTCCACAACCTCTTGTTTCCAATCAGTAAACAAAAGAGATTTTTGTTAACCATTATATATCATGAAGCTGGATCCATACCAACAGAGATGAGAAACGATTCAATCCTATAAGGTATTGTTTTTTTGCGCGTTTTAAATTTTCAGGCAACGGTTAAATTTCCCGTTTGAAGTTTATGTTATCTGTAACCATTTGAAGTTTATGTTATTTGCGTGTTTAATTTTTCCGCCGAACTCCTGCAAGGCTCCAACCACAAGGTATCGTCTTTTTTTTAACTCATGTATTATTTGGTTTTAATTATTGATGAGATTGCGTCTATGCTTGGATTTGATGATACTTTTGTGTATTAAATTTGTTACTTTCAGGCGAAAGGGGGTTTCCATTAGCTTCAGAATAAAGGGGTTAAATCAGGTATGTATAATGTTGTAAATTAGTGTTTTTAAGTTGAATTTGATTTATGTTTGTGGTAATTACGTAGTTGGTTGTTTCTCTTGATTTTGAAGTAAAAACTAAGAGATAAAAATGTTTGTATTTTAGCGGTTTTGGTTATGTTTCTTGATTGATTAATTTAGATCATATGTTGAAAGATTAAGAAGATTGCCATACTCAATTGTTTGGATAATTAGACTGCCTTATATGTATCTTAAAGGGTTGATTTGTTATATTTTGGTCGATTCAAATATATGAAGCTCAAGTGTGTTAAATTGAAGTTGTATCAAATAACAAATAATATTTTCTCTAAACCTTTGAATCAGGTGATTTCATCGTTTTATATGTTTCGAGAAGATCAATGGATGGAAAATCAGGAACTCAAATATGAGCTTGAAAGATTATATAATTGAGGTACAAGTCTTCTTTAGGATTGTATGTTCTTAAAGTTTTGTGGCTTACATACCTTTTGTTTAGCTGTTATAGATATAAGCATTGCAATCACACTAAAAGTGATTTCCTATATGTTCGTCTTAAAATGATTTGTTAACGTGTAACCACGCAGACAACTTTTGTTTCAGGTAAATTTGTGACAAGCCATTTAAATTCTATTGTTTTTTAATGCAGATTTCGGTTTCAGATTATGGGTATGTTGGTTTAAGATTGTGGGTGTGTTTATTTAAACATATGAACATGATGGACTAAATGTAATTCATGTCAACCTACCCCACCTATAGAAAAAACACAAGACTATTTTCACCTGAACGACTTCTGTCACATATATAAGATAAGTAAAAAATACGTTAGCATGACTTCTTTGAGGCGTGGTTCAATCATGTCGAGTAACTGGTAAAATTGGGTCATATACTGCATATGTGTGGATGATTGAGTGTGAGTATTATCTGACAATTGCTATAGCCTAACAATGTGTTAATGACAACGAGAGAACTTGCTTCTTACATCAGATGGACATATAAAGATTGCTGATTTTGGTAGCGCCCATGCAGGATAGTCGGATAACAGTCGTTCTGAAAGCAGGTGTGTTTAATTTTGTTTTTAAGCTGTTTTGCATTGATAGACCGTTTGTTAAAAAGTTTGCAAAATCCTGGTGACTATCTGAAGGGAAAACAGACACCACCGTTACAGGTTGTAAAAGACTCCCACTTTAGTGTTATGTTTTATGCTAAGGTCAAAAGCTAAAGCTTAATATCATAAGGTTCGCGATGTGGGTTGAAGCTTGCTACTTTTAACAAATGTGAAAGCAGGTTGGGTTGGGTTGCCCTGACCCATAAATAGTTAATGAATTAAATGATCTTGTGGAAAACTAGAAGGGGGGTTGAATAGTTTACCGCTTTTTGGGTTGATTATCCTTCTAAAACTTTCGTATAATCAAAGTTATAATCTATGATATACTTCTATTACTATTGACGATATAAGCAATGATACTATCAAAGATGTAAACCAAAAGATAATACGTAGCATGCAAGAATAAAGAAAGAAACGATCAAACCATGACACGAGTATTTATCGTGGTTCGGCTACAAGGAACTCTATTTTCCTTGCCCTACATCCACGCCCCGAGTATCCAACTCGAGAGTTTCTTTCACTAGTCAACAAACTCTGTTAGGTCACCATATTGTAACATACACAATCATAGAATCATAAA
>LBNU01023140.1:0-20964 GCA_014162995.1 Artemisia annua
CTATATTTTACATATATTATCAATCACACAAAATCTTTTACTAACACTTTCTTCTTATTCTTATTAGGTTATCAACGAATGCTCATTTCCTTACAAAGGCTGTCAACACTTGCTTTTCATCTACATTATCAAGATTGGAGCACGTGTGCATGGCCGTTTATTACATTCTTAGTTATAAGCATTGTACTCTATACTAACATTGACTTATTAGTTGATATTCCAAGCGAATAAATGATTCATCCTGTTTACTTTGCGGATTTTCTTTTCTTTGTTTACACACACTAATTTTTTTTTTGCATAATCTCATCCAAAAACCCGTGGGTTACCACGGGTCTATAAGCTAGTATTAACATATAATATACTCCGTATTTGTGAAACTGTCGTGAGTCCAACTAATAGTGTCAAATGAATAATAAGAAACAAATATTCATTTCTAACCACTTTTCAATCAAATGTGCTGTTACATTTCTAACCTGTTTTAGACCTATTTCTTATATTTAAAGTTTGTTTACGTAAGGTAAGTATTGGAGGATTGAGGCAGCCATCCGATTTGGTTTCTCACGTTCAGTAAGGACCTCGAGGTGTGACCGGAGTCACGAGCCGGGGTAACGCTTATTGGAGTTGCCGGAGTGAATTGTGAGAATTCACTCAGTATGTGAGTGGTAAAGCTAAGTTGGTTCATTCGAGAGAATGAACATTCTATTTATAGGGATAACCTTAGAGTTTCGTACCCTGCCTGAGAGTCCATCCAAGTTTCCAGGATGATCCACGTGGTGGACATCCAACGAGGAAGATAAGGGATGACACATGGCACGCATCCTTTGGTTTCACTAGATGCATGCAAAGATCCATGCACTACTGCACCTCTACCTTATAGCAACTGAGGTAGCGGCATGTGTCTAACGGTTGCAACGGTCCTGGGAAAGGCTCTCATGACTGTCGTTGCCTAGAAGTGTTTAGCAGGCGTGGGAGCCTGGCCTGGGAGTCTGCTTCCCAGGTGTAATATGATGAGTTGTAGCCGTTGTTGGGCTTGGTTCGAGTGTATGGACCCTAGCTTATTTGGCCGAAGGCCCTATACGCTATAAAATCCTCCCAGTCCATTAGTGTATATGACTGTTTCAGGGAAATACGATGATGGACTCTTGTTATGATGAGTCATGATGTTTTTCCAAGCTATGATTTACCCTGGGGATATAGCATGTGAGTTTTGTGCGGGCTTTTTTGTCACACCCAGCCTAAGGCGGAAACGCGAGCCGTGACGGAGAGGATCGTCATAACAGATTGGTAAATAAATACAGAATACTAAATGAATTCATCCAACGTGCTATGACGTCACCCGACACATAGAGGAAACTTGTGTCGTGACTAGTCAAAACCACGACAACATAATTATAAAGTCATACATAAGAGTCCCACAACTCGAAATAAAACAAGTCAACAAAATCCCAAATACACTATATTAACTACATAGTTCCATAGAAGCGTTTTAATGCAATCACCCAACGAAAATAACCCGTGAGGATAAGTCTTAGGTCTTGCTATGGTCAAGTAAGAAGCTCTATCGTCCTTAAGCGTTATTAATGTTATCACCTGAATATAAATACTCGAAAACGTCAACATAAAGTTGGTAAGCTCACATGTTTAGAGGGTAAGCCGCGTTTGCTGTGCATATAAAACTTGTAGGACAATAGTGATTAAGATATCCAAATACAAGCACTTAACGAAATCACAAGCTAGCAACAACCTAACCTCATGACTGCGTACACACAAAAATGATCCAGATTAACTTCACCCTCTGTTAAACTCACAAAATGTAAGGGTGGGGGTATCAACCCAAATAGTACTATCAATACATCATTCGGCTCTAAACCGGAGTTAAACAGTTGTGCACGTTATAATTTATATCTATACTATAAGGCACATATTGCAATCAAAACACACATCTTGTCCAAAATATAAAAACGTAACACAACATAAATCATTTCAAATATATTTATCATTTTACCCAAGGAAAGTATAAGTACAAAGGGGCTACAAAAACTCACGTCGAAAAAGTAATGTAACGACAAAGTATAACGTGATTCAATGAACAAAAATCCTAACCGCGACCTAGATAAATAAGTCGTTTAGAAATGATACGACATGTACTATATACATATGGGTTTTATAAAGTTTTATCACCCTTAAATACTTGTAGTGAGGTTTTATAAAGTTACGTAAGTCAAAATATTTGAACATGAGAGGTAAAGTTGTGCATCTTGTCATTGTACATTCTATCATTACAAAACATTTATTTTATTTAATCAAATGTACAAGGATAACATGTATAACTATACCTCTCATGTTCAAATGAGCATGAGAGGATCTTTATCCTTTAAGAAAATAGTTAAAACGCGTTTTTAGTGCTAAAATCCCTTTTTAAATGTCGTTGTTTGAAATTAAAAGCCGACTTAAATGGGTGTAACTCCTTCATTTCAAGTCCATTTTGTTACGCGATTGTTTGTTCTTCTGAATTTGTTACGCGATTAGGTGCCTTGCAGGAACGTGTTATCGCTCTTGCTGACCATAATTTTTTTGTTGATCTTAAAGAAAAACATCTTGAGATTCTTAAGGAGTTGTTGAGGCTTCATCCTTCTTCTGAAGAGGAGGTAGATTAAGCTAGTGCTGCATTTGCTTCTATAGACAGGGCTTACCTGTCTCTCCTTTCAGAGAGAGCTGACCTTCCTTTAGAGGATTTCAAGAAGATTAAGCCTGACAGTCCGTCGGTTTAATTAGTCTTGGCTTTATGTTTAGCCGTTAGAGACTTTGTATTTCTTTTTCGTTATCTTTGATGTATCTGATGTTTTCTTTGAACGAATGTGTTAGTGCCAGGATGGTTGTGCTTGTTTCTGTTAGAAGTGTATAAAGATAAAACCATATCAATTATTATAAATGTAATTAGCATAGTTTTAGTATAGTCCATGATTTATGGGATTCATAAATCATGGACTATACTAAAACTATGCTGATTACATTTATAATAATTGATATGGTTTTATCTTTATACCATGGACTATACTAAAACTATGCTAATTACATTTAGAGTAAAATGCAGAAATCGTCCTTGTGGTTTGCAAAAATTGCATGTATCATCCCTGGTCTTCCATAAGTGCAGGCGGCCTCCCTGGTCTTCATACTTTTGGTTCGTTTTGGTCCCTGACACTAACAACCGTTAGTCCATCTCAGTTAGTTGATACATAAATGGTCCCTGTCCCTACGCTAAATTGCGTCCAACGTCCTTATTTTTTTGAAATTTTCTTTTTCCAACTTTTTTTTCTCGAAAATTTTTTTTCGGAATTATTTTTTTTCTCAAACTAATTTTTTTAGATTTTTTTTTCGTGAAATCATTTCTTTTTCTTAAATTTATTTTCGAAATTAATTTTTTTAAGAAAATTAATTTTTTTTGAAAATTATTTTCTAAAAATAAATTTTCAGGAAAAAAATTTCTAAAAAAAAATTTTTTTTGGAAAAAAGGTTTCTAAAAAAATTATTTCAGAAAAAAATTTCGGATAAAATATTAATTTTTCTTAAAAAAAATTTCGGGAAAAAAATTTCTTCTTTTGGAAAAAAGTTTCTTAAAAATTATTTCAGAAAAAATAAATGGAAAAAAAATTAATTTCGAAAATAAAATTAAGAAAAAGAAATGATTTCACGAAAAAAAAATTCTAAAAAAATTAATTTGAGAAAAAAAATAATTCCGAAAAAAAAATTCGGAAAAAAAAAATTCGAGAAAAAAAAGTTGGAAAAAGAAAATTTCAAAAAAATAGGGACGTTGGACACAATTTAGCGTAGGGACAGGGACCATTTATGTATCAACTAACTGAGATGGACTAACGGTTGTTAGTGCCAGGGACCAAAACGAACCAAAAGTATGAAGATCAGGGAGGCCGCCTGCACTTATAGATGACCAGGGAGGATACATGCAATTTTTGCAAACCACAAGGACGATTTCTGCATTTTACTCTTACATTTATAATAATTGATATGGTTTTATCTTTATACACGTCTAACAGTTTCAATAGTGAATGGACATGGTGTTTGGGGCTAGCTTGGTCTTATGTTTGTTTATTGATTGTTTTTCCAAGTTTTATTTGCCCGTGTTTCTTGTATTCCTTCTCAGGATAAGCAATTTTGAGCAGGTGGTATTTGTTTGTTGCCTGCGAATTTTGTCCGTTTCTGGGATAAGTTAAAGGTACCAATATCCAATCTGTCCATTGTCACCTGTGAGCAGGAAATATAATAATTTTCAAAGAACACTACCCAAAAACATAAGCAACACTCGAACTCGATCCTTAAATTTGGGCCTAATAGCCCGTCCAATAATTTTAAAAAATACTCAATTTTGAGTTCAGAACTAGTAGTCATTAAAAAACATGGTCGACTGAATCAGTCCAATCAAAATGTATATAACAATAAGGTAAGTACATCTAAGTCTGTGAAACTCTAATTGTGTGTTTATACATAGATCATGTAATAAGTAATTATCCATTTCTTCAATAATGTGGTTCTGCTAACTTAGTGTGACTTCACAATATTATGGCAAAACTAATATAGTTTGTTACACTCTTACATAATCACAACAAGCCAAGAGCTTTCTCTTTATACTTTTCTTCACACAACAAACCACAAGTTCCTCTGGCACGTGTAAAAGTCGGTGGTTTCTTTACATATAAAGGTGCTCGAAAAGATAAGAATTTCGCAAAACACATCCTCTCTTTACACCCTTAAGTAACTCTCTTCATTTCTCAAGTCAACATTGTTACGAAAGCCATTACTAACTTTGAATTAACTTGTCTAACACAATATTTGTCGTCATCGCCCTAAATGCAACAAATTTTAATTTATACACTAATTATATCAACCAACTCATTTATTCGATCGTCATTCTAAATATGTCATTATTACTATATTCAACAGATTCAACTGTTTTTTTTGTTTCTTTTTTTTGTTTCTTTTTTTTGTTTTTTTTTTTTTTTTTTTTTTTTTTTTTTTTTTTTTCGATGATATCTATGTGAAACCATTCACAAGAGCTGCAGTCGATATCCTCATTGATAGAATATCAACGTTACAGTCGTCCTTGAGGCTATTACTCGTGGAAAAAGAGCTTGGTTTGATGTATTTGTACGTAATCATATATACTCTCTTCGTCATAAAACAAATGTTCACATTGATAAACCGGTTTGTCCCAAAATAATCGAATATACCATTTGTAAAAGTGGTTTTCAATTCTAAGTTATCAATACAGCACTTGATAAATTTTTGATAATCTTAGTCTATGAATTACTGAATATTCATAGTACTTAGGAAGCTACACAAACCTCAAGGCGCGAATTATATTAACGAAAACGCATTTTAAATTGTTTAAAATATACAGTAATATATTTTGATATGCTTAAAAGTTAAAAACACTATAACAATGAGTCACGTATCAAGCGACTTTGTAGATACTCACTAGATTTTGTTTATTTATCAACCATAATCATTAGTTATTTATTCATTTATTTATTTGATATACTTCTATCACATGCCATAAACAACTGTCATAGTCTTCTAAACAAATATACCATGCAAGCTCTACTCTTGACAGATTATGGCACATGGAGAAGACAAAGATCACATCATCAAGGGATGATTAAGCTCGATCCCCATTGCATCACCAAAATCATACGCACCAATTCCCGGATCACACATCGCTTCAGTGTGGAAGTCCATGGTGGAAGCTGCTTCCTCCCACATTTTGGTGTCATCAAACTCGGGCAAATTCTCATTCAACATGCTGAAAGTTGATGAAAAACTGATCCTCTCTTCGACAACAGTCTCTACGGGCTTCTTGATGGGATTGTTGATGACCTGGTCCTGGTTGATCTTGTCCATCATCTCCATTTCCTTTTGCTTTTGATTATGCTTCTCTATTTCTTGTTTGATTTGGTTCTCCAAGAAGAGTTGCTGGTGGTACCTAGCGTCCGCCATAGCCACAGTCTCTACGGGCTTCTTGATGGGATTGTTGATGACCTGGTCCGGGTTGATCATGTCCATCATCTCCATCTCCTTTTGCTTTTGATTATGCTTCTCTATTTCTTGTTTGATTTGGTTCTCCAAGAAGAGTTGCTGGTGGTACCTAGCCTCCGCCATAGCCGCAGTTGTAGCTACAGCCCTTTGGGAATTAGAGTGCTGTGTTGCAACCTCGCTAGTAGGGAGGTTGAGACAAGCATTAGCACCAAAGATCCTTCGAGCAGCCGAGTCATAAGCCAGGGCGGCTTCATGTGCGGAGTTAAAAGTGCCCAACCATTGCCGTATACCATAGTTATCACGGATTTCAGACACCCAACGACCCCAAGTGCGCTGGCGTACACCTTTGAAGGTGCATGAAGCATTCAGTGGTCCGCCTTTTCCTTTCATGCAACCTTTCCTTGGGCTTGCGCGTGCATGGGCAGCGCGCTTCTTGTTCACCTTACGCCTCTCACCATTGTTACCGTCACGGCCTCCACCATTGTTTCTAGCATTCAACGCTGAACTCATGTTTTTTTTTTCCTTCTGTATTAATGTAGTAAATATTGCCAATTTACTGTGGTGTGAATGACTAAAATGAGATAAAAATGACTTGAATTTATAGGGTGGAAAGAATGGTTGATGTGCAATGAGCATTAATGACCCAAATTTCCATACAAGCACTAAATTGTATCTATGAAATAAATATGAAAATAAAAGCGATAGTTACCAAGTTATAGTTTTAGCTATTTTTGTCAAACATATTTGAAAATAAATGTTTTATTTTCTGCTTCCATTAGCTTCTTCTCATATAAGCTTTAGCTAAAGGGTGTATTTGGCGAAATTAATTGAATTTGGAGTTAAAGTTGGAGCTGGAGCTAGAGCAGAAGCTTATATTATAAGCTGAATAGCTCAAGTTTTTATTTTCTAGCTGTAACATCAAATACTTTTATGAAAATAAAAACTCCAACTCCTAACTTATAATAGAAGCTCCAGCTTAAGCTTCAAATCAAGCAACAGGTTATCCTTCAGCTTAAACTAATGTCACCAAACACACCTAAAGGCTTTCATTAATTTGTGTGAAAAATAAAACTTGTTTAATAAGCTAGTTTTTTTTTAAAGTAAGCTCTTATAAGCTTACATAAATCGCTTCCAAGCACACTAGCAGGTGTTTGGTCTTTTTTTTTTTTTTTTTTTTTCTCTCTTAAAAATGAGAAGAAGAAAAAAAGTAGTTGTTACATCTATACATTTTATTCTTATCTGCCTATAAAAGTAGAAAATCAATTTCTCATAAGACGAAGTTGCTTATTTCATACACCCTCCGTCCCATATTATTATACCCTCTTTTTATTTAAGTTGTCTCAAAATTATTGTTTCACTTAAATATAGTTGTCATACTATAGCAAGTCTATTATACTGCACCTAATAATAGTAATATGTGTGTTTTTTCCAGGACAATTATTTTGAAACGGATGGAGTATTATTTGTTTGATATAAAAAATTAGTCTTTTCATGACAAAGAAGAAGGGGTTTCTAAAATGAATTTGATTTAAAGTTTCGATCAAGATTTATTACTACCATCTTTCAATAAGTATCGATATATTGGCAGCTTATAATATTTACTGTATTATTTAAAAGCAGAATAAGCATATATAAAATAAGTAACCTCAAACGCTCCCATATGTGGTAAAACCCGAGCTAAATAAAATGAGTATCATTTACTCAAAACTAGTATCGTGAATATATTGTTCCTTTGACTGGAAGGAGTGGTGCAACACTCACTCAGCGCCATCTCAGATTTTTTTCTCCTCTTACTTCCACTCACTTTCACTCACCATATAAGGGTAGTGGTAACACCAACTCACCATACATTAAAATACACACTTTATACAAAATATACCCCACTAAATATTACATACACACTCACAAAACAAATAAAAAAAAAACATTATTTTTTTTGGCCCCACATCAAATGTGAACTGCTTGGTGAGTTACTCACCATACTCCCTCTTGAAATTCGCAACTCACGCGCAACACAAAACCAAAGGAATGGGACTCACGAGTGTGAGTTACCCACTCACGATGGAAATATGTCCACTCCCTCCACCCTTAAACATCTATGTAAATACATTAAAGTTTTATCTGTAGTATTTGAGCTTACAAGATTGTTTGATTCCTGTAATGTTAAATACACATGTATATCACGAAAGGGCCGCTTAATTATGTGTCAATTGTATCTCAAGTTTTATGAGATGCTACTCAAGTGAAAAGTTTGTTGGTTCAAGTTAAGTTTAGAACATGTAAAATTTATTTTTGATTTAAATATTATGAGATAGTTAATTGATTTTCTAAAAGAAACACATGTGTACCAATATCCATATAGTATAAAACAAAGAGTTCAACTAGTTTTGTCATATCTAAAAGTGTGAAAATTTTAAGAGATTAACACTCACTACACACATCTTTTGATCTAATGGTCCAAATTATACATTAAAAAAATATTAACTTCCACCCGTCCTACCCATTCTTTTTTATATACCAAACATTTACTTACATACAAAGGGTCAATCCTAGCAACTCATTTTTTAGATAAGATAAAAAAAAAAAAAAAAAAAAAAAAAAAAAAAAAAAAAAAAAAAAAAAAAAAAAAAAAAAAAAAAAAAAAAAAAAAAAAAAAAAAAAAAAAACAACAATAATAATAAAAAAAAAAAAAAAAAACAAACCCCACTTTCATTAAGCGAAAAAATTACACCATTACGAGAGTATTTAATTATCTTTCAATAGACGGGCACTTTAATATGCTTTTGACAAACTTTTTTTCCGTTTTTTTTCACGTTTTTACTTTTTTTTTTCGTCGTTGAAACTTGCATGATAAATCTCAAGTGATTAAATATAATTTGAATATTCAAATATCTAAATATGTAATAAAATAAACATAACTTTTTCTACAAAATTCTAAAAGTTTCACCATTTTTTTTCTTGGTATTAGATAATCTTGATATCAATACTTAAATGTTCAAGTGTATTTATCTTGTATTTATCTCTCCTTCATAATAGGAGATTAGTTTGTAATCTGTGAATATAAATATACCTACCTCACACTCAATTAAAGGTGTGGTTAATTGAATATCATTATATGGTATCAGCCTAACTCTTTTCCTCCCTAAAAAACGACTCTTCCCTTAACCCTAATAACCACCGTCTTTTCTTCCTGGTTCCTCATCATGACTTCCACTTCAGATGATGGCACCTTCCCAATGAATACCCTTCTACACATGATTCCTATCAAATTGGGTTCTACCAACTACCTTCTATGGAAGAATCAAATGCTTCCACTTTTCTCCTATCAAAAACTCACCAATCATATTGACGGCACTCCTGCCCCACCAGCCACAACATTAGCTGAAGACAAACCTATTCCAAATCCTGCCTTTAAAACTTGGAACAATCTTGATCAAAGAGCAGTCATTCTTCTCAACTCCTCCCTAACCGAGGAGGCTGCTGCCGAAGTCTTGGGCCTCTCCACTGCTAGAGCAATCTGGATTGCATTACAGTCTGCATATAGCAACTCATCTGTTGAACGGATTCACTCTCTGCGTGACTCTCTTCGCAATCTATCTAAAGGTACGTCCACGGTCTCCGATTATGGTCGCAACTTCAAAGCCATATGTGATAAATTGTCTGCCATAGGACATCCTGTTGCTGAGATGGACAAACTTCACTGGTTTCTCTGTGGTTTAGGAACTTCGTTTGAAACTTTCTCCACTGCCATCCGAACCTCTAAGCCATCACCGGTTTTTCGGGATCTCTTATCTCAGGCTGAAAGCCATGAGATATTTCTCCAGTCTCTTCATGGATCCATCCCCCCTCCTGCTGCCTTTTTCTCGCAACAACAAACCCATTCTAGTTCAACACGGGGTCGATAGCAAAACTATTCTCGAGGGGGTAGTCGTGGTGGTAATCAAAATGGGGGCAGAGGCCGTGGGGGTAGGCGTCCCCCTCACTGTCAATTGTGTCGCACAAATGGACACTATGCCTCTGCTTGTCCATCTCTTCACACTTATGCCTCAAATGCGTCCACATCTGATGCAAATTTAGCACAAGCTTTTACCTCTCAATGCCATGTCACTCAAGGTCAACCGGATTGGTACGTGGATTCTGGTGCCACGGCTCACATGACCTCCTCCACAGATAATATCTCGCACTCAGCTCCTCATTCGGGTAATATGCGTGTTATTTTTGGTAATGGCGAAAATTTATCTGTTTCTCATATCGGTCAATCACTGGTCTCAAATAAACTTTTGCTTCGTGATGTTTTGGTTATTCCTAAATTAACCAAAAACCTCCTTTCAATTAGCAAACTCACCATGGATCACCCAGTTGATGTTGTGTTTTCTCAACCATTTTTTAATATTCAGGACAGGGCAACCAAAAGGTGATAGCACGCGGTCTATGTGAAGATGGATTATATGTACTACGAGATGCTCCAATGGCCTTGACAGCAACTTTTGGCATCTCAAGACAAGCTTCTTTTGAACTATGGCACAATCGTTTAGGACATGTTTCTTTTGATGTTATCTCAACTTTACATAAATTGGGTGTTTTGCATGTTACTTCTCTGTTACCTAAACCAACTGTTTGCAAACCTTGCCAACTTTCCAAAGGCCAACGTTTACCATTTGAATTAAATCCTAAACGTTCCTTACATCCTTTAGATTTAATTCATTGTGACTTGTGGGGTCCTGCACCTGTTTCATCTGATGGTTACTTGTATTATGTTATATTCGTGGATGATCATTCTCGTTTTACATGGTTTTATCCTTTAAAAACCAAGTCTGGATTTTACACAGTTTTAAATGCTTTCATCAAACTTGTGCAAACTTAGTTTTCCAGGAAAATTAAAGTCTTTCAGAGTGATGGAGGCACAGAATTTGTCAATCACACGGTACGGAAAATCTTTGAAGACAACGGTACATTTCATCGCTTATCATGTCCTTACACACCTCAGCAGAACGGTCGTGCCGAACGGAAACATAGGCACATTGTTGAAACCGGGTTGGCCATGTTATTTCATGCTCATGTACTTGCATCTTATTGGGTGGATGCTTTTAGCTCAGCTACGTATATTATTAATCGATTACCTACCAAGGTCCTCGATAATCACTCTCCATTCGAGCTACTATACTCACGGTTGCCAAATTATCAAAATTTCCGAGCCTTTGGATGCTTAGTATATCCATACCTTCGTGACTATTCTGCTCACAAGTTGGCCCCAAGAAGCATCCCTTGCATCTTTATTGGTTACCATACACAATACAAAGGCTATAAATGTCTCGATCCGGTGACTTCTCGTATTTATATTACCCGACATGCTAGGTTCGATGAGGTAACTTTTCCATTTTCTACCTCCACTACTCCTACAAATCTGTCCACACTTGATCTATGCTCGTTTTTGGAGGATGGGCCACCTATTGTGCCACATAAAGTTTACCCGGAAAAGGCTCCTATTCGGCCCACAACTCCTTCTCAGCCCAACGGTCAGTGTGGGTTGTGTCCGGATCTAGCTCCTGATGTATCGCCATTTGAGTCTTCTTCATCTAATGCACCACCTCATGACTCTCCTCCACACTCCGATGATGATAATCCAAACTCTGATGACGATAATCCAAACCCATCGCATGAACCAATTTCTGATAATAATGCTCCTCCCGAGCCTTCCTCCGCCCATCCAATGACAACCCGTTCTAAATCTGGTGTTATTAAGAAGAAGCACTTTCCAAATTTTGCATCACTCGCTTCACATGGACTGCATATTGCTCTCCTTTCCACTGTTCCACCAAAAGGCTATAAATCCGCAGCAAAACACCCTCACTGGATGGCAGCCATGCATGATGAAATGGATGCTCTAAATCAAAACCGTACATGGACTCTTGTTCCTCGTCCGCACGCTTCAAATGTTGTCGGCTCCAAGTGGGTCTACCGCACAAAATATAATTCGGATGGATCGGTTGAACGCTTTAAGGCTCGTCTAGTGGCTCAAGGCTTCACTCACTCAAATCCCAGGCCTTGATTACTCACATACTTTCAGTCCAGTTGTAAAAGCATCTACTGTGCGCATTGTTCTCTCCCTTGCTGTTCTTAACAAATGGCAACTACACCAACTAGATGTCAAAAATGCCTTCTTACATGGCCAATTAGCTGAAACAGTATACATGGAGCAACCACCGGGGTTTGTTGATCCTCAATTTCCCAATCATGTGTGTAAATTATCTAAGGCACTGTACGGTCTAAAACAAGCTCCGCGAGCTTGGTTTCATCGTCTTAGCTCCTTCTTACTCACACATGGTTTCGTTTGTAGTCGTGCTGACACCTCGCTTTTTGTCTTTGCTCGCGACTCCAGTATCATGTATTTACTTGTCTATGTTGATGACTTGATACTTACCGGTAACGATGAATCTATGCTCTCTTCCTTCACTACTCGCCTTAACCAGGAATTCGCCATTAAAGATCTTGGTGATCTCAGCTATTTTCTTGGATTGGAAGTGACTTATATTGATGATGGTCTATTTCTTAGTCAAGCAAAGTATGCTAAAGACATTCTCATACGAGCTGATTTGCTAGACTCAAAACCCGTCTCTACTCCATTAGCTACAAACGAGTTTTTCACCTCTGCTGGGTCTTCCTTTTCTGACCCCACTCTATATCGATCATTAGTGGGAGCCCTGCAATATTTAACCATCACCAGACCCGACTTATCCTATGCAGTAAATCAAGCCAGTCAATTTCTTCATGCCCCAACCAATGCCCACTTTCAGTCTGGCTACGTCTTGGTCCGCCACCCATTCGCTTGAGGGGGGATATTAGATAATCTTGATATCAATACTTAAATGTTCAAGTGTATTTATCTTGTATTTATCTCTCCTTCATAATAGGAGATTAGTTTGTAATCTGTGAATATAAATATACCTACCTCACACTCAATTAAAGGTGTGGTTAATTGAATATCATTATACTTGGAAACTAAATATTCATAGTTTTTCAACAATATATAACACATTATATTTCGAATTGTAGCTTAATATAGTTAATTCATAATAGTTTGATTAAACACATAAAATCACATGCGATTTTAACCACCCCTGATCTCAATCATATGTGAGTTTTACTACATGTGTTGTTATCACATATGATTATAAAAGTTTGACGAATGAAGTGCTATAATATATAATTTAAATAAAGTGTGTTATATATAGTTGGAAAGCCATGAATGTGTGTGTTTTATTAGAAAAAATGGAAAAAGTTTTTGATTTATAGACAAATACTTATGTCAATTTAGTACAAATGTTTAGTGTTCAAATTTCGATATTAGTTTTAAATCACATATGATATGATATGTTATGTGAATTTAAATACCGAAAATAACATAAAATAAAATAAAATAAAATAAAATCGAAAGTATTCAAAGTACCTGTTTATAAAAAGATAATTAAATATTCGTCGTAATTGTATAATTTGTTTACACTAGCAATAAACGGTAAAATAACTCTTCGCAAATTATTTATGCATGTAGTGCAATGTAAGAAAAGTGATATGACAATGTACACGTGATAGATTGTGGGATATAGTAAGTGTGTTTTCTGTGAATATTTCTACTTTTGGAATTGTTTAATGTCGACTTTAAGGTTTCAAAGAAAGAATTTTTGTGCCACGGTTTATTTGGCGGCTTTTAGTGTGAGAATGAAATATTTTACTCCGTAATGTTTATATATTGAGTTGATATGTGATACATCAAATAAAAATTTCGATTGGCTGAATTTCTTTCCGATACAAGTCAACCTGTTAAGTTTGGAGAAACTGGCTAAAGTTAGATTTAAATATAAAGCTGAAACTTGAGCTTATATTTTAAAATAAAAATTTCAAAGAATTAGTGAGAGCTATAACTTATTATTGTAAAATAAAATAGAAATACATTAAAATAAATTTAATTTTTCGTGTTCATCTTTTATATTTTTCAGAGTATTTAAGCAATTTGATTATCTATAAGGTTTATTCGTTTTTAAAAGCTTGGTTCAACTTGCTTGAGTTTATAGAAGCTTGTGGCTCATAAAATATTTTGTAACCTTGCGTGACAAGCAAAACTTATAAACCACTCAAGAGTGGCCTAGTGGCAAAGGGTTTAGGACTATCACACTAAATTGTGGGAGATCTCAAGTTCAATTCTCGATAGTTGCAAACAACCCTGGTCACGTCAACCTACCGAAAATGAAGACTTTTACCTGGTTAGAGTTTGTGCGGTAGTTGTTCAAACCACATGGATTAGTCGACCAAAAGATATTTAACGTGTAGGTAATACACTCAAGTTTTTTACTTAATCCAAAAATGCATTTAATAAACGTTAAATTAAACTTCAAACTACTATAATAAAATGTGATTTTCGTCATAATACACTCAAACTTTTCAATTCTTTACACCTTAAAAATTGCCCAATAAACACCTGATAGACAGTCTCTACTAAAATAGAGTATTTTAATATGTGATTTTCGTCATAATACACTCAAACTTTTCAATTCTTTACACCTTAAAAATTGCCCAATAAACACCTGTTAGACAGTCTCTACTAAAATAGAGTATTTTAATATGTCTAAAATACCTACCTAAAAATAAATGTATTTATTACAACATTTAATTTGATGTGTTTTAATAATTAGGCTTACTAGGTAGGTAAAGGCTTGTGCTTATCATCGCCAGTCGCCAACGTGCGAGATATCTTAAGTTCAAACTGTGTTGCTGGAAATTATTTTGGAGTGGTTAGGTCAACCTTCCTAATAGAAGGGTTTACCCAGTGTAAGTTGTGTTGTCGTGAGCTTAACCTTTTTGGATTAGTCGGTTATAAGGCCGGAAACCATGTCAAAAACAATGTCAGATTGTTTTTTGAACATTTTTATATTTTTAGTTTGGTTTACTTTATATTTTAACTTGTTTTAACGCATGTGCAAGCACGGGGTTTAGACATTGTGCACAACTAATAATTATATTTAAATATTTTTATTCACTGTAAACTTATAAGTTTTATTATTCATAGATTCGATTATTCCCAAAAAGTTTTTATTTTTCATATTTAGAAAACACATATTTGAAGACGCAAAGGAACAAGTCAGCTTAATTGGTTGTCGATCTTGTGTTGACAACATTAGTTTTACTCATTTCAATCTTTTAGACTAAAGCATGTTTAGCTTATTCTAGTTAATTAAAACATATAACACATGGTTTTACGTATAAATAAAGTTTAGTTTTAAGTTTTAGGTTAACATACAGACATGTAATAATTTTAGTTATATTTAAATTTTACCCGTGAAGGTTGTGACAAATAATAATTTTGAATATCCTTACTTAAATTTTAAATAGGGGAAGACAAACAATATTTATCATGTGTTATTGCGTAATAACCTCGTGTAAAGGTTGTTCTTATAAACGTGTTATAAGCACGTGTAATAACTTTAAATATGGGTGAGCATGGGGCGGGTAGGCGGTTTTATGCAAAATCCAAAAACCAGACTGTATATTTCGGTTTTTAAAAACTAATAATCGGTTTTTTGGTTTCTAACATTGAATCTGTTCGATTATGGTTTTTTCGGTTTTTTCTTACTAAGCAACAAGCAAGTTTTTGTCTTATATAAAGTTTACGATTCCAAGTTATTAAACAACAATATTTATCACAAAGATCAACAATAACATAATATCCAACAATCTCAAGCTATGAAACAAAGAACAAAACAAACTATCTTTGCGTTTTTCCTCAGAAGGCATTCAGATAACACCATTTTTTGAAAACAAAGATATAAATTAGAAATGGATCTAATTTGAGTCAATATATGATAAACAACATTATCGTTTTTCTAGATGATATTTTATACTAAAATCCTTGAAATTAAATATCAAATCTCTTATATAGATAAAATTATATAAAAATATATATAAAGGCGGGACGGGTCCGGTTTTTTATATGAAACCAAAAACCTCCCTAATAATTCGGTTTTTTTAAACATAAAAACTACCCCATTGGTTTGTCAAACAAGGCAGTTTTTCGGTTTGCCTTTTCGGTTTTTTCGGTTATAGGTTTTTGTGCCCACTTCTAACTCTAAATACAAAACTACTAAATTTAAAATTATATGTTGCTATATCTACAATCTCGAGTATTTACTTGTATATCATAGTATATTTCAATAATGATAATGTTTATAAATAAAATAAAAATAATATATAAAGATAAAACTCATTCTCTTAATATATAAAGATAAAACTCATTCTCTTAAAACTTTAAAACTTGTAAAATGAGTAAGTTTTCAATTAATAATATACACTTGATTAAAAATAGCAGGGTACCCGCGCGTTGCAGCGGCGGGTACCCTGAAATAAAAATTTTCGATGAATAATATATTTTAGTTTATTATGTTCTTTTTGACAATAAATTTACGGATATCAAGAATTTCGTATAGCCCGTGCCCGTTCGGGCTCGAACCCGTTGGCCAGTGCCTGTTCAGGCTCGAGCCCGTTCGGGCTCAAGCTCATTCGGCACGTTGCCCGTTCGGGTTTGAATATTTATATAATGTGCTTTATTATTTGTAGTAGTGAAATTTAATGCAGGAATTAGTTTAATTTGGTTGTACAATATGCTTGATAATTTGTATTTCTTATGTAAGGGGTGTTTTAATAACTGTATTAATTGTATTTATTAACCAGTTAAATAATTGACTAAATTAAATAGCATTAATGTGGTGTTTTGTTGTACACTATGCTTCTTGTCTTGTACGTCTGAAAATTATATGCATTAGAGTGTTGTACACTATGTTTCTTTTCTTGTAAGTAGTAGTGATTATAGTTATTAATAACATTGACCACTTTAATAGCATTAATGTTGTAAGTCTGAAAATTACATCATGCTTATTTTGTTGTACACTATGCTTATTTTGTTGTAAATCTGAAAATTGGTTGCAGCTATTGTACATTGTGCTTAAATAGTTGTATTTTTTTATGAATGGGTGTTTTTAATAGCATTAATGTTGTTTGATAGAATTTTGGTCTTAAAATGACATCACGCTTTATTTGTTGTACAATATGCTTACTTTGTTGTAATTCTGAAAATTGGGTGCATTAAAGTGTCGTAAATCATGCTTAATTTCTTGTAAGTCTTAAAATTTTGGAGAGAGAGTCATTCATGCTTTATATGTAGTATAGATAGTAACCACATCCACCATTAAAATAAGTTTTGCTAACAACAACCCTTAGGATTGTTGTTAACAACTAGTTTTCAAAAAAATTGGTAAGACAATATACAATGTCCAAACAAATTCATTCAAAATCATCCAAAATTACTAACCATCTCCTAAAATTTCTCACACACAAATTCAATTCACTCTTCTTACTGTCCATACTAACGAAAAATATGGAGCATCTTTCTTATAATGTCTTAATAATAGCGAGTTATATGAAAAATTGTTGTTATCAACAACCTTAATAGTTTAAATATTTTTCAATCTTCAAACTTTTATTATTTTTCGATTTTAACTATACAATTTTTTTCCA
This sequence comes from Artemisia annua, assembly GCA_014162995.1. Taxonomy (NCBI): domain Eukaryota; kingdom Viridiplantae; phylum Streptophyta; class Magnoliopsida; order Asterales; family Asteraceae; genus Artemisia; species Artemisia annua. The sequence continues at coordinate 17,611 of LBNU01023140.1, forward strand.
CAATGACTACAAATTGAACATTTAAGTGTCACATCAAGTGTACAAGAACTACAAGTTCACAAGTATAATTATTTATCGTTATACACCGTCGCTATATACGGGTATTCATCTACTGGTATAAAAGAAGTTTATCTGTTGTGGATATCTTTCCATAGATTTTTTTGAACAATTTATATCTTTCCATAGATTTTTTTCGACCAATAAATTAATTTACGTGAAGAAAATATTAATGTATGTATACTCTAAAAATAGTATATATATATTTAATATTTACACTATATTACATTAATTATATAAGTAATATTACATTAATTTATATATGAATAAGGTCATAATATGAGACATTTGTCAACAAACTAGAAAAAAGGAAGGTCTATCACATATTCCCGAGAGCACAAAATGTAATAAAAATACTCTTTATCCACTTTGACAAGTAAGTTGGACCCACCTCAGCTTTGTGGGACCGCCGCCCAGTGATCTAAGCAACTTTGACTTCTTACAATTCACATCTTTAAGACTTTGAACATACGAAATTTATAGAACTTTTTGTTTCTCACCTCGTTTTTTAACATAAATTATATATCTTACGATACATATAATAGTTTGGGAGAATTTCATCTATATCTTTCAGAAAACCCTTAATTACATCAATATCCTTATAAATTTCATAAACACATCAATATTCTTTAAAACATTATAAATACTCATACATATCAAAATAAATAATTTAATTATAATTAAATAATATTATATATATATATATATATATATATATATATATATATATATATATATATATATATATATATATATATATATATATATATAACAATTAGAGTAAATTACATAAAAAAGCTACATTCACATAATTTTTACAAAAATAAATCCACGCACACATGTATCATTTAATCATAGGGAGTAGAAATAAGAAAGATAAAACTTAATGCAATTCTATTGGTGAAAGTCACTTGGCATATGTATGTGTAGATTTCTTTTTGTAAAAATAGTGTGGGTGTAGCAATCCTCTAATTTTAAATACTAAACTACTAAATAATAATTAAAATTAGTTGTTGCTATATCTATAATATCGAGTATTTACTTGCATATCATAGTTTAAAAATAATGTTTTTAAATGAAGAAAAAAATAATAAGTGTTGGTTGTTAAATATAAAGTCTAAAGTCTATGAGGTGCTTGTTAATTTATAAACTTATTAAAAATTATAAAAATTAAAAATTTTACGCTATAGTTCATAAAATAAATTTTAAGAAAACATTATTTCATTAAAGTTTAAGTGTATTGGCACATCAAATATAATGTTATTTTACGTTCAACCTAAAAACATTATATATATTATGCTTTTTAATTTTTTTTATTTTTTTATTTTTAAGTTTAAGTACCTGTTTTTTATAATATTTTTCTCTTACAAGTGAGTAGAAAAACAAAATCATCGTAGTATTGGCCAAATTATCTTTAATTTTGATATTTAGTAGTTGATCAGTAGGTTTTAAATCTAGTTTTTTTATTGATCCAATCAAAAAGAACAATATTAATACTGGTTTTTTCCTTATCTCTACAATATATAAGAGAAAAAACCTATTTTCTTAAAACGTAAAAACTTGCAAAATGAATAAAGTTCAATTACTAATATACTCTTGATTAAAAATAATAACAATATCAAACAATAGTTTTGCTAACAACAGCCCTTAGGGTTGTTGTTAACAATTAGTTTCCAAATTTTTAGTAAGACAATACAGGGTGTTCAAACAAAATCATTCAAAATCATCAAAAATTACTAACCACCTAAAATTTCTCACACAAAAATTCAATTAACTTTTCATATTGGTCATTTTAGTGAAAATTACGAAGCATGTTTCTCACTATGTTTTGATATTAGCGAATTTTATGAAAAGTTTGTTGTTATCAACAGCCATAAGGATTGTTGTTAGCATTATTTGTTAAATTGATAAGTTAATTATTTTTTAATACTCAAACTTTTATTATTTTGCATTTTTAACTCATATTTTTTTTTCTTTCAATTACTGCAAATTGAATCTTTGAGTGTCGCATCAAATGTCACACCAAAACAACAACTTCGCTAGTATAATTATTTGTCGTTATATATTAACGTTATGCGCGAATATTCGACTAGTAATATAAAAGATGTTTATCTGTTTTGGATATCATTACATAGATTTCCTCGACCAATGAATTAATTTACGTGAAGAAAACATTACTGCATGTATATTCTAAAAATAGTATAGATACGTCAGTATAGTTAACATTACACTATATACTACATTAACTCTATAAATGATATCACATTCATTTTATATATGAATGAGGTCATAATATGAGACTTTTTTCAACAAACTACTCATTTTGTTTCACATTTATTGTCACAAAAACACAAAATTTAAGAAAATTAAGACAATTATACTTCTTAACCAATCAAATCATACTCATTCACTAAACTATTATTTCATTAGTTAAACAAATTATTTAAGAAATCTCAAATAAGAAAGAGGGGCAATAATTTTAAAACGGATTGAGTAGAAAAAGGAAGTCCCACCACATACTCCCAAGAGCATAACGCTGTAAAAATAAAAGAGAATTGATTTGCACACTCTAAATTTTTATTGGCGCACTCCATGTTTGCATTAGACAGATGTACTTAAGTATAATTTGCTTTAATTGTTTGTACATTAGAGTGTGCCAATAAACATTAAAAGTGTGCAAATCACTCCCCAAAATAAAATACTCTTTATCTACTTTGACAAGTAAGCTGGACCTACTTCAGCTTTGTGGGACCGCCGCCGAGTGATCTAAGCAGCTTTGACTTCTTATAATTCACATCTTTGACCATATTTTAGAAAACATTTTTTTTATGTAAACTATTAATCTCACAATATATACAACAATTATATCTCACATGTTCTAGATAAGACTTAAACCTTCAACCATTTCGTTAGAGATCGAGTTTCTCACATAATAATGAGTAGCATTAGAACACAAACCCTATGGTGCGTTTCTTACGTAGTATTTGGTACATCGTGATGAGAGGGGAATAGTAAAGATTATTACGATTGAATCCAGAAACAGTCAACAAAAGTCAACCAAGGATTTGGTCAACAAAAGTCAAACTAGAAAAGGCACAATGCACCAAGGAGAGTATAGGAATTCCCAGGGTCGTTTAAATCCCGACGAGGTGTGAATTGTATCGAAAACGATTATGAGATCAAGTGATTATGAAACGATGATTGGAAAGAGAGATTGATTGAAATTAAACTATGAGATTATGAATGAAAATGATAAACAAACTCTACAAACGATTACTGGAAATATGGAAACGTTTA
>LBNU01023141.1:0-24765 GCA_014162995.1 Artemisia annua
GAATAACAAAAAGGTAAGGGTTTATTCATTGATCTATATAAACCCTAATTAGGGTTAATCACTTGTTCATCCCCAATTAAGAATTGCTTGAGGTACGTTTTCAATTTATGTTTTAGTTAACTTTTATTTGTTATACTTAATCCTATGCTTCCGCTATTATGTGCTACTTTGTATTAGTAATTTATTATGATAGTCATGGTACTTAAATTCTAACAAATTCTTCTTTCTCATGCATCCTATATTGCTTCATAATGTCTTGGTGAGTTTATGCGTTCTTATAATCTTTTATATAATAAAAGAATTACATCATTTCGGAGTTTTTTTGAGAGAACAATCTTATGGGAAAAAAAATTTGACCAATAGAAGAGCTCGATTTTGACACATAGGCGAAATCAAGCAATATGATTGGCCAATAAAAAGTCAAAATTGAATTGATTTTGGTCAAACTTTAATAAATTTGGTGGCGAATTTGGTTGAGAAGAAAAAACATATAAAAATACAGGTGTCAAATTTATGAAAATAAAAACTTAAAAAAAGAGGAGGCAATTAATAAAACTTTAGTGATTGAATTTTAAATATATTACATGGAGTTAAGTGTAAAATTATAAATCTCCATATTTTTTTTTAATAACTTTAGATAATAAACAAATAACCCCTTACACTTTATACCCCCTACACTTTATAATATGAACTTTGTTTACTATCACATGAGTATTAGTATTGGTTTGAGACTTCCATCCACTAAACTTACAAAATTTTATAAATGTACGAATTAGTTTTAATATACGTTAAATAGTTTTAAAGTAAATGTTAGTTTTATACTTTCATCTATTAAAATATTTTTTTTACTATGTACGTTAAATATAAATACGAGCGCATGTTATCCTATTTAAAAGTTTAATTTATACGTACACGGGTTTGAATATTAAATACAGTTAAATTATTATTAACGGTAATATAAATATCAAATGGTAAGTACGAATTACTGTGATATAAAAATAAATATACGCGATTGTACTTATAACGACTCAATACTCATGTAATTATTATTTAAAGTTTATATACGGATATCCGGAAAAATATTTTTAAAAAACTTTACGGAGTATATTTTAACTTCATCAACTCTCATTATGTACTACTAAACTCGCACATTTTGTACAACGTGATATCAATAGTTAAAGTTAAACAACAACATCAACCTTAACATTAACATCTATGTCAGCTAAATAAAGTTAAATCTTTTATCCAACAAAATTTTTACAAAAAATTAATTGACATTAATACATAATGAAAAGCTAATGCATACTTATTAATTGTACTTATATCACAATTTCCACGGGTAAATTCTTATATGTCTATATAATAAACAAAAAATTTAAAATAAATTGATTTATGTGTAAACTCATGTGATCAAAGAACCTTTGACCAAATAACGTTATAAGGAGACACGCTCAAGAATCTAATAAAAGGTCGATGCCACGGTTATATTTACAATTTCTGCTAACTATTTTTTTTTTACTATCGCACATGTTGATGCTCTAACTTTTTAAAATATACATAAGATTTTCTGTTTATAAAAAATAATACTCTATAATTAAATTTGTTTGAAAAAACCCCGTGCGTGCACGGGTATTATAACTAGTGACATTCTGTGGAATTTTTATTAAACGAGGTTGAGAAATACAACAACCAATAACACCAACGAATTTGATATCATAACTTATTTCTATCAACTCTACATTAGTTTTAAGTAGTAATGATATTATTTAAGAAGTTAGATTGTTTTATACAAGTACTCCAATCTATTGTATAAAGTTATAAAACTGTATTTAAGAAGTTAGATTGTTTCTAGCGTATTCAGTGACGGCCAACGGCGGCCGGCGGTTTTCGATAAAGCAACATGGATCGGCCTCAGAATCATGAAAGAAAGCTTCACTCGCCGGTGGTGGGGTCTAGAAAGCCGTCAAAACCTGCCGACGAACTAAGACAAGAAAACACTTTATTCGGATATCCGAAATTTGAGATAACAGTTTTATATATCTATGAATTCCAAAACTGTCATTTCATAAAACCAAACTTTTTAATAAATTATGATCAAGTTTTCGGATATCCGAATACAGATATTTTTTGAACACCCAAAATCTAAATCAAGAAATCCTAGATAGTTCCGGCTTTGTTGCTCTCCCCTAGTTATATACTAGGAAGCATCAAAATAGATTAAAAAAAAATGGCTATACTTTTTATGCATTAAATATGTTAGAAAAAATTACGTACAGTAATGCATTCGTAAATTTTTGTGATGGCTTATTTACATAAGATAAAGTTGGAAACTATTCTATTTACACTTTTATTTTTTCGGGTTATATAATGAACTTCGGCCCCCCTTAATTACAAAATCCTGGCTCCACCCCTACTTTGAGATGGTGTGAAGGCATGCTCTCTACTCATAAATGAGATTTATTATTACTTGTGGACTTGTGGTACGGTGTTTTGCTCTGGCTTTTAGTTTATGATACATGATATGTTTTCAGGGTGCTTTCGGGTAAATTATTGCTATGACTGTAAAAGTTACTTGTTCCTTGTGAATTCATATTATATCATCAATTGCTCTAATAATAGATTTGTGTTGGGACTTTAGATTGAAAGTCTTGTTCTGTTATTTTGACTAGCCATGATGCCACATTATCATATTTCTTTCAAATTAGAATCATTAATAATTTGATCATTAATCATTCTATTCAAGCTCATTAGTTGTGGAGTTTCGCCAATTTAGTGCTTTAGTTCTAGCTACGTTGCTCACTTTCCATTTTATTTTGTCAGTTAATCAAGAATGAACTTCCGACTGCTAAAGTTTGATGCTTCATGCTACTGAAGTAGTCAAGATGACGTGACAGAGTTTCATATATTGCAATTTATGTTTTTATATTTAGTAGTTTCTGAATGAAATTTGAGGCAGAATGATTTGAATGATCTATGTTTTTGTTTAGATTTATGGTCATCTTGTATTCCTTAATTCTTTGAATTGTTCTGTTATCATTAATCTATTGATTTGATATTTGTCCTGGATCACTTATAATTTATGGTCATGACTTACGAGATCATGACTGTCATTTGATTATTGTTGAACTTATTTTGTGCATCTTTTAGCATAATGAACAAAGTAGGGATGAGCAAAAGAACCAAAAAACCGGAACTGGACCGAGAACCGGATCGGAACCATGAAGAACCGAACCGGAACCAGAACCAATGGTTCCAGTTCTGGTTCTTAATTTTGAGATTTTTCAGTTCTTGGGTCGGTTCGGATCGGTTCCACCAGTTCTCGGTTCCGGAACCAAATATCCTAAGAATATGTAATTTTTTTTACTTCTTATCAAAATATTAATCAAATCCTATGTAGCATTAAAAAAAAATAAAAAAATAAATAAATAAATAAAATAAAAACTACTAGCCATCAAGCTAAACACTCTAAACTCTAATCTTTAATTCACTGAAACATCCACAAACAAATAATTAATCTAAGCCTAATAACATTCCAAGATCATTCATCATTATCAAAACAATGGAAGTAAGTTTATATTTTATTTTTATTTGCATTCGATTAGCTTTTACATGTTCATCATGCTAAAATTTGCTAGCACTTTTATTAATACATTGTTTACATCTATCATCATCACATAACTCTAAGCGCTCTTAGTTATTTTGATGGACAAAGTCTTAAGTTATTTTATTTTGTTTTCCTGATTATTATGCATATTGGTTTGTTAAAAATATGAACAAGTGAAAGTAACTATAGAATGATTGGTTATTTGAGTTTATGGTTTAGTTGTTAATTGTTATTTGCTTAAATGTAAACGGTTGCAAGTTCTTAAATAGTTTAATTTTTTATGTTTTTTATTAGCTTAATAGAAAAGCGGTTCCTATACGGATAGACCCAAAAGAACCAGAACCGGAACTGGAACCAAAAGTTATATTCGGTTCGGTTCTCGGTTCCCACTTTCCAGAAAAATCGGTTCTCGGATCCACCGGTTCCGGTTCCAGTTCCAACCGGTTCCAGAACCATGCTCATCCCTAGAACAAAGTACTCATTTGATAGCTGGAATTGGTCAATGTTGCTAAAAATCATTGATAGCTGGCTGTGGAATTGGTCATGACTGTCGATGTTTAACGTAAGGTGTTAAAAACAGTAGTACTCATTTGTATTACCTTAAACGCATTGGAAAATGGTTATAAATGCGAACCATGATAGACTTTGTGATCCAAGGAAAATGGTTATAATGAATGACCTGCAAACCATGAGGGAGAAATTTTCATTTATCTATACTACTTATAATACATATTAGGAGTATGGATCTAGTGATAAGAATTAATGAAATGAGAAAAGTGAGAAAAAATTATAGTCACATATTTTAAATAAGGAAAGAGAAATAATATGAGATGCATCTATTTTTCATGGGCGCATGTAATATTTGTGGTTGTAGTTTCTTCTCATACTTCTCATATTAATTATATTTCTCATTTGATCCTAACTACATATTAGACCATCTCTCTTATTAAAATTTTAAGATTTCCTAATATAGATTTTAAGTAAATACACATACTAAAGCTTTATTTACAATTAATTTATGCACAACCATGTATATTAAACACATGCAATTAATATTTTTCTTAATTAACCCCTTACTGAAAAATGCAACTATTTTACCATATAGTACAGCCTAATCAAGCTATTAATCATCTATTGTTAAAATTCAATAACCGAAGCACTTAAAACACCAGCAAAAAAACATAACCTACGCAACTTAAAGGACCAGCATGTAGTACAACTTAAAGGGACAACATGGTTAAAGTTACTCAAATATAAAATTCTCGCAATTTATAAAGTTATTGTTACAGGGTACCCGCCGCCGCATCGCGCGGGTACCCTGCTAGTATTTGAAATGTAAACTTATACCTTAAACGCATTACAATGCAAACCATATTATATTTGTAATGCAAACTCATGCCTTGGCAAATATAAATGAAAATTAGAGTAGGTCATTAGTTTGCATTACAAAAAGCATATCGCCAAAAACAGAATTAGTCGTGATTGCGTCAAACACAATATGGGATGTTGCTCAACGTATACATGTTATACAAATAATTTCCATGTTGATCCCATAAAAATTACTAAATGATTAGGGACATGTTATTTTGTTTGGATGAAGTTCAAGGCGTACTTCTCTTACCACACATAATAAGCTTGGGATTTCATTTAACCTATAACTATTCTTAAAAAAATTCTTAAGCCAGTATCTTAGAAAAAAATAATTTTCCGTATGTATATAGAGTGATGTGTGTATATTTTATTATGGTTGTTTCTAAAAACATAAGTTCAGAAAATGCGTGGTCGAAGAGTTGAGATATCCATAACATAAAAATATTTTTCATCTTTTTTATTACTATTTGAGCATTCTATAATTTTTGAATTTAAAGGTTTGAGATGATACTTAGAATATCATGCTACGTGAAATGATAAAGTCAATATGAGGCTTAACACTTAATGATTATGTAAGATTTGAGGTTAACTCAACTTATTTTAAAACTATTTGGTTAAGACCAATTAAATAAAACTTACGCGATGAACAATTAGATAAAACTTGTGTGCATCGCATAGGTCATGAGGCAGCCCAAGTTATATATGACAATGAGGTACACTATTCGACTTATAAGATCATTTTGAGTGTTTGTGGTAACAAAATCACAACTTATGAACTTATTGACCAACAAAAAATCGATCCATGATCAAAATGACGAAAATTAGTGCTGAACAATACGCTATGAACATTTAGATCGAGCCGTGTTCATCGCACGTTGTGAACACTTGTATAACTAAATAAATGAACAATGTAATTGGGTACACTATTCGCCTTATAAGATCAAATATCAGTTTCATTTTTTTACTCGACCTCAATTAAAGGTAATTGTGGAAAACTAGAAGGGGGGGTTGAATAGTTTTCTTCTCTTTTTCGTTTTATAAAATGTTTGTTTGAAAAACCTTCAATTAGAGTTTATTATGAAAACAATATATAATCAATATGATTAATTATATATGTGTACTTTTGAGTTTGTTTTCAAAACTTAGTTTTATGAATAAAGCTTTAGTTGATCTTTATGTGAATATGTTTTCCTTTTGAAATCTTAAAACGTTTTGTATCAAATCATCTATTAAGTTAAACTCAATATAAGGAGTGTGAATAATAATGTAGTCGATCATATCATATAATTATGCACATCATCACAATATTAACTTGCAACTATAACACAATCAATCATCATGACAATATAAGCAACACCCAACACATATATGCATGCATAGATATAAAGCGATAAATGCAAGAGTAAATGTAAAGAGATAAGAGAAAGAAGATGCAAACCGGATACGATGATTTATAGTGGTTCGGCTACAAGGTCTCCTTCCTTGTCCTACTCCACTCCCCGAGTCACCTACTCGAGAGTTTTCTTCACTACTCAACAAGCTCCCTTTTGGCGGAGAAAACCTTACACAACGTTGCTTACATTATTTAACGACACTAAGCTAAATTTCGGGTTCTAATAGTAGCTAGAACCAATCTCACGACACGACTTCAATCACTACACAACTTCTTCACAACTTCATGACTTCTTCACGACTTCACAACTTCAAGACTTCTTCACGACTTCACGACTTCTTCACGACTTCACAACTTCACTACTTCTACACGACTTATTCACACACCTACATCTTCACAACTAATTGACTTCTCCACACTACTACTTCTTCCCAGTACTTCTTATTCACTCATTGACTCACTACTAAGTAGGATCATATTGATCTACTTGTTACATATACTTACATAATTTATTTCTACAACTTCACATCAATATAAACTAGACTCTAATACTTCTTGATTTGAGGATGAAGAAGTATTCTTCTTTTGCACTTTGAGAGATGAATGAATGAAAGAATGGATCACTTGAAACAAAGATTAATAATCTTATGATCAAAGGATTTTAGAAGGATGTTTAGAAAGATTTGGATCTGAAAATTTTCATGCAAGAGGTGAAAAAATACCAGGTTTGAGGTGGTATTTATAGGAGAAAATTTCTGACAAAATCTGACAGGGGAGCGTGGCCGGCCCCCTTAAAATTAAGGGGGCCGCCCAGCTGTAACGGCCAGATTTTCTGTCTTTTAGTGGGGAAAGTTTATTTGGTGAAAAACTAACTGATTTTGGTTAAAATTTTGAATTCATATATTTAGTATGATTTAAACTTTTTCCTTTATTACCAAAAGTGTTTTTCAAAAATATATAATATGTTTATATTATTTTATAACATTTTCTTTTAATTAAAACATTTCCCTTTAATTACCAAAAGTGTTTTTCTAAAACATATAAAATGTTTATAACATTTTATAAAATTTGTCTAAATAAAAATCCCTTTGATCATAAAATGTATTAGACATTTGTTTATACATACCTTAAGTGATTGTTGAAGCATACTCGAGACGTTGAGATGTCGAGAGACGTTGACGTATGAATGCATAGATGATTTGTGATTACAAGTAACTTAAACACTTTACGTTATGTGTTGTAACTTACATCTTTGTCATCATCAAAACATGAAGAGGATGTTTAGATTAAATATCATAATATAAATATCGTAATATTTATGCCAGCAGTAATGAAATAACGACGTTGACCAATAAAATCCGACCGTCACCAGAAAATGAGAGTTAAAAATATGACAAAAATTAGTGCAAAAAATTACGCTATGAACACTTAGATAACTGAATAAATAATCAATGTAATGATGTACAATATCCGATTTATAAAATCATTTTGACTATTTGTGATAACAAAATCACAACTGATGAACCTATTGACCAACAAAATGACGAAAATTAGTGCTCACAATACGCTACGAACAATTAGAACGAGCGAGTGTGCATCGCACGGGTCGGACTGACTCGTATGAATAGTATTTAGCTATTTCTCTTTGAGACAATTATCACATCTCTCTACCATTAATGGATCTTTAGTCGTTTGTGCATGAAACAAGCAGAAGGCGTCTGCTGCGTTGTGGTGGGGTTTTGCACCAAATTTCACAAACTCTTTAGATTAAAGTTTCGGGCTCTTTTTGTTCGTAATATGCGGCATGCTCGGTTATATGTTTATTATTAGAAAATTGCTAAATAATTCTGTTTTTTCGTAAAATAAATATATGCTAAATCTCAAATCTTTTTTCTTTTTCTTTTTTTTTTCTTTTTTTATATAAAAGCGCACGTATGTTAAAAGTATATTAATATTAGATTTTATTTATTTATTTATTTATTTTTAATTTTTTTTTTTGTAATGCGGAGGCGTTTTTAACGGTGTAAATCGTTAGATATTTGTTATATATTTGGTAAATAAACTTTGCTATATAAATAAAAGAATTATACCGTATATAAACTTTTATAGAGCTGTACGTCTTTGGCCCTTATAGTTTGAAAAAAGTTTAGGATAATTTTTTAAGTCATTTGATATGTTAAGGGTGCACTTTGAAAGTTCTTTTATTTAAAAACTATATATATATGTATTGAACTTCAAATTTTTTTATAAAACCATGCGTACGTCAAAAATATATCTATATTGGCTTGTTTTGCTCGTTATCGAGAGACCTTTTTTCCAGTGATTTTTTTATTAAAGAAACCGCTAGAGATTTGTTAGATATTTGATAAATAAAATTTGTTATATAAAAAAGTCGTAAATATTAAAAAGTTCAGGGTGTGTTTTGTAAAGTTTATTATATATATATTAAAACTCATTGTCGGTGGCGATTATAATATGATTTACCTTGGGATATAATATGCCTAAGTTGTCATTTATCTGGGCCTCAGTTTAGTAGCCCATTTGCTGTCCATTTGCGAATTTTTTGAATATTCCCATTGGGCCTGAAAGTTGATTCACCTGGAGCCCATCTTCTTTTTCTTAGTCGACGTACGCTACCTATACTAAAATACACCCACATTAAAAACCAATACATATTCTGCAACAACTCCCCTGACCACACTTTTGAACACTATTAGCTAGGGATGAGCATGGTTCTGGAACCGGTTGGAACCGAAACCGGAACCGGAACCGGTGGATCCGAGAACCGATTTTTCTGAAAAGTGGGGAACCGAGAACCGAACCGAATATAGTATTTGGTTCCGGTTCCGGTTCTTTTGGATCTATCCGTATAGGAACCGTTTTTCTATTAAGTTAATAAAAAAACACAAAAAATTTAACTTTTTAAAAACTTGCAACCATTTACATTTAAGCAAATAACAATTAACAACTAAACCATAAACTCAAATAATGAATGTGGCTACGTGATGATGATAGATAATAAAAAATGTATTAATAAAAGTGGCTACGTGATGATGATAGATAATAAATAATGTATTAGTAGAAGTGCTAGCAAATTTTAGCATGATGAACATGTAAAAGCTAATCGAATGCAAATAAAAATAAAATATAAACTTACTTCCATTATTTTGATAATGATGAATAATCTTGGAATGTTATTAGGTTTAGATTAATTATTGATTTGTGGATGTTTCAATAAATTAAAGATTAGGGTTTAGAGTGTTTGGCTTGATGGCTAGTAGGATTTTTTTATGATAAGTAGGATTTGATTAATATTTTGATAAGAAGTAAAAAAAATTACATATTTTTATAATTATTGGATATTTGGTTCCGGAACCGAGAACCGGTGGAACCGAACCGAACCGACCGAAGAACCGAAAAATCTCAAAATCAAGAACCGAAACTGGAACCATTGGTTCTGGTTCCGGTTCGGTTCTTCATGGTTCCGATCCGGTTCCGGTTCTTTAGTTCTTTTGCTCATCCCTACTATTAGCCAAAGACAAGAAATTTAGCAAAACTAAAAAAATACACTCACATTGGTACAAACCAATATATACTCTCTAGGAACTCCCTTAACTACACTTCTGAAGCCTATTAACCAAGGACCAAAACTATAGCAACACTGAAAATACCAAACAGTATGCCGAAACAAAATAAGAAACCCCCTCCTCGTTTTTTTAATAGTAGGAATGTCTCGGTTACTATTTGTTTATTGAATTAAATGTCGGTTTTTATACGTGGGGTATGAAGATTATTTTATAGTGCTACAGTAATAATATTTTTTTTAAAGGCTTTGGAGTTTGTTCCACCGAGAATTGTTATAGATAGAATTTACATCTACGTGTTATTAACTTTTTAAATATATATGTTTGTTAGCCGAAAGATAAACAGTTCAAAGTCCATATAATGTAAAGGAAGTGATTTGCACACTCCTAAAAATGATTGGCACACTCAAATTTTGAGTGTGTTGACATTTATACCCTCACATTGTTTGGACTTATTCTTATCCTGTAAGGGTATAAATGTCAACACACTCACATTTTGAGTGTGTCAATCATTTTTGGGAGTGTGCAAATCACCTCCCATAATGTAAGTGGTTCAACTATCATGGGGCTTGTGGTCTAGTGGTAAAGGCTTAAATGGTTAAGCAAGCCCAAGTGAGAGTAATACCGGTTTGGGTGACCGACCGGGAAGTCCTCACTTGGGAACCACAAGCTCTAATGATATCAGGCGAATCGGGAATAAGAGTGGGGTTATCCCATAAGGAGAGGCTCGCGGTTGGTATCTCTGCCCGAGGATGCGACACTAACTCGAGCCAACAACTAACAACTAACATCTAACAACTAACCCGCCGTTCAAAAAAAAATGTAAGTGGTTCAACTGATTATCCCGGAATAGATAAAACATCAATGCCGGGCAGGGTCGGATTTGAACTTGTAGCCTTGTAGGGTGAATAGCTAGGATCCGTCTAACATCTTTTAAGCCTTCAAATGATACGTCTTATAAATTCAACATTGTTGTTGATAATCGCCTGGGGTTATCAGGATCTTAATGAAATCAACATCAAAGTATGTATGATTAAGATACGTCTTATAAAATCCATAAAACTTAATAAATTCTTACATACATAAGCGCCAGTTTTGAGCTGGGAGCTCTAAGGAAGCCACACTATTTATTTAGGTAGAATCGAAATATAGCATTATTATTCCTCAACTCTTCACGGAATTGGGTATATAACTATCTTTCCTGTAGCCCGGTGGGTCTCAAGATAAGTAAATGCCTCGTTCACCTTGTCAAAGGGGTAAGGACTTTTAGGGTCGACCAACACCTTCACCTTTCCACTTTCCAGGTAAGGATTTAGTTTTGACAAAGTGGATCCAGTAGATGTGAGAATGAAGAAGATCCCTGGTGGTGGAAGAGGGCCGACTATAGACACTGCAATACCAGTATCTTTTACTGCCTTCACTGCTTTCTCAGGTTGCCCTGCAACATTGTATGATGCGCATATATCAAGAAACAAACGTGCATATACAACTTACACAATAGATACTAGATATTAAACTAGACCTATTTTTGGTAGATTTGGAAACGGGTGCGTCCTAAAAAATATTTCTTGATAAATTTATTATAAAGAACACATTACATAATTAATGATCTAACCTTTTTATAAAATGATTTTAGGAGGTTTTAACGCAACAAGTATAAACTTACAACATAGGCGGAGCGATTAAGGGACCGGGAAGGGTCTTGGCCCCCCTAGGCCTAAGCCTGTTAGTGTATTTTTTTTCTCGATTTCATGTGTTAAAATTTTATTTTTCCATCTCGGCCCTCCCATCTAATGTTCTTCCAGAAAAAAAAATTGTTCGGCCCTCCTAAGAAATTTTTTCTAGCTCCGCCATTACTTACAATGACCTGTCTCATTTGATTCATTTCCTTTCAAGCAATATATTCCATTATGTACCCCTTTGACTCTTCGAGACAAAACATAACCCAGTGTCCTATCAGGCCCATTCATAAGTAAATGTGTCAAAATTATCACTTCTAATAAATGATGTGGCATTCTTACCAACACAATCATAAACAACATCATATTTATCTGGTTGATCTTCAAAATTCTCCTTGGTGTAGTCAATAGCTACATCAGCACCAAGACTCTTAAGCAACTCGAGTTTCCCTGTACTAGACGTGGCTGCTATTTTGGAAGCACCAAACACGTGTTTTGCAAGCTGCACCAAACAACATTTTCATTATACAGACATACAGCATTTAGCATAAAGTAAAGTATTTTAGTGAGACTTAAATTATTGTTCATTAAAGTATTCTCCAAACAGTGATGCCCAATATATAAAGTTATAAGCTAAAAGAATGTGCAACTTTTTGAGATTAATATACCTGAATTACAAAGGATCCAACTCCACCAGCACCATTCAGAACAAGGATTGATTTCCCTTCACTAAAACCGGCTCTTTCAAGACCTTCATATGCGGTCTCAATTGCAAGAGGAAGGGCAGCAGCCTGTACAAAATCCAAATTCTTCGGTTTCAAAGCCAACAATTTTTCGTCAACAGCTACGTATTCAGCCAATGTTCCAAACTGTACAGGTTTCTCCACTGCTTTTTCGGATATATCTCCGTACACCTCATCTCCTTCTTTTAGGCTTTTTACCTCACTCCCAACCTTAACAACTATTCCGGCTACATCGTGTCCTGGAATAATCTATTACCAAAACCAAAAAGCCATTACAATTATTGCCACCACCATCCTACTATATGGTGAACGATACAATATTTGTATGAAATTCAATTTGGTTTCAGTTTTAGTTTTGGATTTAGATCAAAGGTTTTAAAGTTAGCTGATTTAAAAACTTGTTGGGACTAATAATGCTCAATATATATCAAATACTAGTATTTAAATTCAACCTAAACCGCTTATAACTACTAGTATAATCTAACAAAATACTAGTAGATCAAAACATCTATTTACATAAATTAATAAATTATCATGTCATATATCTTCTATCTAGTATTCCTTACGTCTCATAATAAGCGTCCATTTTGCATTTGGCACCTTTTACTTTTTAAATTAATTGTCACCTTTTACATTTTTGCAGACAATTATTTTGGGGATAACTAAAATAGAAAGTTGGACACCTAGCTACTCGAAGTAACCGAATTTCATATCATAGTACTGTACTTTATCCAAAAATTAACCTTAAGCACACAAAGACACTCAAAAACACACATTAAAAACATCATTAATAACCAAAAAGCATACCGGAAAAGGCGAATCAGTAGCTTTGAGGAAACCAAGCCTCCTTTTGAAATCAATAGGATTAAGAGCAGCAGCAACAACTTTAACTAACACTTGATCATCTTTAATACTAGGAACAGGAACATCTGTAGACAATTTCAACACATCAACACCACCATATTCATCATATTTCCAGGCCTTCATTGTGAGTTGTTATGGATAATGATCGGTGTGAACTATAGAAATTAAAGTGTAGTTAGTTCTAGTATGTAGTTGTATGATTCGACTTTGGTTTGTGTTGGCTAGTATTTATTGGAGGCCTACTTCTTTTGGCAAAAGTTTGACATAACTACAGAATTGGTCCTTGTATTATCTTACTATTTGAGGTATCGGTGTTTAGATTGTAGTTTGGCTGCATTCTTTTAAGAAGGTATATTTGGCGCCGGGTTTTATAGGAGCTTAAGCTTTTAAGATAAACAAGATTTTTTTATAAGATTTGTTAAAAAAAAGNATTTATAAGCTAAAAGAATGTGCAACTTTTTGAGATTAATATACCTGAATTACAAAGGATCCAACTCCACCAGCACCATTCAGAACAAGGATTGATTTCCCTTCACTAAAACCGGCTCTTTCAAGACCTTCATATGCGGTCTCAATTGCAAGAGGAAGGGCAGCAGCCTGTACAAAATCCAAATTCTTCGGTTTCAAAGCCAACAATTTTTCGTCAACAGCTACGTATTCAGCCAATGTTCCAAACTGTACAGGTTTCTCCACTGCTTTTTCAGATATATCTCCGTACACCTCATCTCCTTCTTTTAGGCCTTTTACCTTACTCCCAACCTTAGCAACTATTCCGGCTACATCGTGTCCTGGAATAATCTATTACCAAAACCAAAAAAGCCATTACAATTATTTTGGGATAAACTAAAATAGAAAGTTGGACAGCTAGCTACTCGAAGTATAACAGAATTTCATATCATAGTACTTTATCCAAAAATTAACCTTAAGCACACAAAGACACTCAAAAACACACACTAAGAACATCATTAATAACCAAAAAGCATACCGGAAAAGGCGAATCAGTAGCTTTGAGGAAACCAAGCCTCCTTTTGAAATCAATAGGATTAAGAGCAGCAGCAACAACTTTAACTAACACTTGATCATCTTTAATACTAGGAACAGGAACATCTGTAGACAATTTCAACACATCAACACCACCATATTCATCATATTTCCAGGCCTTCATTTTGAGTTGTTATGGATAATGATCAGTGTGAACTATAGAAATTAAAGTGTAGTTAGTTCTAGTATGTAGTTGTATGATTCGACTTTGGTTTGTGTTGGCTAGTATTTATTGGAGGCCTACTTCTTTTGGCAAAAGTTTGACATAACTACAGAATTGGTCCTTGTATTATCTTACTATTTGAGGTATCGGTGTTTAGATTGTAGTTTGGCTGCATTCTTTTAAGAAGGTATATTTGGCGCCGGGTTTTATAGGAGCTTAAGCTTTTAAGATAAGCAAGATTTTTTTATAAGATTTGTTAAAACAAGAAGTTATATGAGCTTGTGAATCCATAAGCTATTTTCTTAATAAAAAAAAATAAAAATAAAAAAACTAATATAAGTAGTTTTTGACAGCTGTAAACTTTTTTGAAATGATTTTAATATTGACGTTTTGAAATAATAATAATAATAGTAATAATAATAATAATAATAACAGCAGCAGCAGCAGCAACAACAACAACAACAACAATAATAATAATAATAATAATAATATCGTTGTTTAAAATGTTATTTTGTGTCGTTCCAACATCTATAAACTCAAACTTCAGCAACTTTTACTAAAGGTAACTAAAAATAATACTTCAAGTTCGAGCTTCAACTACAACTCTTATAAGCTCTGATTATTAACAGCACTACAACTCCAATCACTTGCATTAAACATACGCTTAAACTATACAATACACACTTTTTCCTTGGACATACATAACAGCATAAATTGTTGATTAACACGAATTGTATTAAGTATACTATCAAAACGGTTATTACCTTTCTATATAATTTAGTTATCCAATTAAAAAAATTATATGATGAGTAAATACTAACATAGAATCACATCATTTATAGATAGACCATGGTGATTAAATATGACAGATATATCATGGACGGACTCACATGGGAGCCAGGTGTATCATGGGCGACACCTAATTTTGATTTACAAAGGGTATTTTTTTTTTTTTTAAATATGTCTGTTTTTGGACACGAGTAACCCTTAATTTACCTAATAATTCTTAAGAGGCAACTTTAGTACTTATAATTTTGGGTCCGTCTACAAAACATGACATGTATTTGGACACAGTCACGAAAAACGATTTCTCTTTGGGCAGTGATAATGACGTAGATATAGAATGCATTATATTTAAAAGTTTCTCTTAAACTAATGATCATTGATAATAGATAAAAATGTTAACATTATCTAATATCTAAAAAAAAATATAATAATAAAAATAATAAATAAATAAAATAAAAATATTGAGACATAATAAAGACCGTAAGATGTTCATCGCAAGATAGTTTAGGAACTAGTCTTGCAACTTTCTTAAAGTTTGGAAGAAAAGACAAGTTATGGACCTCAACGTTTATAGCCGAAATGAACTATGAACATAGTCATAAATCGATATAATGTTCATCGCATACTATAATTAATTTTTTATATAGTTCAAACTTTTCTGTACACACTTTCTCTAACAAGGTTACAACCAAACTAACTAAAACAGGTGTATTTGGTGGAATTCAAACTAAAACTACGTATATTAATGCATGAAGAAGTTTTGATTTGTTGAAATCAACACATGTAAATAACTAATATGCCTTTTAATTTAACAAATTACAATTATACTCCTTCCTTAATTGCCAGCATCTTTTCCTTATTTATACTTCTAATTGCTTGCATCTTTCGCACTTCTTTTCTTTGTAAACTAGTTATAATGCCCGCGCACGCGCGGATTTTTAAAATTTTTTTTGAATGATATATTTTTATTTTTTAAAAAACAAATAATTTAATATTTGTTTTGTTTGATTTATGATTTTTAATTATATTTGTTTATTATTAAAGATAATCATTTAAAAATTTTAATGTTGTTGTTAGTTGCATCTTATTTATATTTTTTTTATTTATCTTCTACTTGTGTAGCATATTAACAAAACAAATTTTTAAAATTTTAAATTACAAAATAATAATTAAAATATTACCTAATCAGGAAATATTCTTTTCTTCGAAATACGAAAGTACCCACTAGGGGTTTTGTTTTATTATATAAAAGATTTCCTTTTTTTTACAAAAAGAGCATACACTTAAATCATTGAGGAGAGTTATATTAAATACCAAACTTTTCTTACATATTAAGGGACTCATCCCACCATCCATCTAAAAAGAAACCAATGGTTGAGATTAAAATCATTTTAATATTTTACCCATTTTTTATAATTTAAATATCTCTTAAACCGTTAATCGTTAAGCGAAAATAATTACACCATCATGACGAGCATTTTATCTTTCTATAGACGGACTCTTTGATATACTTTCGACAAAAANCCGAAAAAATCATATATGATATATTATATATGATATTACATATCATATATGATATATCATATGTGATTTTTTCGGCCACGAAAAAAACGTGAAAAAAAAACGAAAAAAAAAAATTGTCGAAAATATATCAAAGTGCCTATCTATAGAAAGATAATTAAATGCTCGTCGTAACAGTATATTTTTTTTTCGCTTAACGATTAACGGTTTGAAAGATATTAATATTTGAAAAAAAAAGGATGAAAGTGGGTTTTTTAAATTGTTGCGATTAATCTCATCCATTAGATCAAATAAAGATGAGGGTGGAGATTAGTCCCTTGGTATGTAAAAAAAGTTTGGTCCTCAAATGATCTTATATCTAAATCATTTACACAATTACATACATGCTTGTAAATTTCAAACTTTTTTCTATAAAAATGCAATTAGTTTGGAGGGTGTAATGAAGGTTTTCTTCCGCTCACTTGTAAAGTTGCTATTACGAAAGCAGCATATAAGAAAATATATACTCGCTGAAATTTGTAACTACATGATACCTGTCGCCGTAACACGCGGATACCCTGTTATTATATTTTATACGCTCATCCTAAATTCGATTTTTTTACTTAAGAGGGAAAAACATGACGGTTGTAACAAATATTTTATTGTTTCAAACTGTGATCAAGTAGTAAACAAACAAAAGAAATCACGTGCCATAACTTGGGAGAAATATTGAATTTTTGTGTAAATTGTTTAGTTGGAAAGAGATCTGATGAAAAGAAAAATTAAAATGAGAAAAGAATTTCTAACCAAATATTTTAAATAAGGGTGAGAAATAGGAGATGTATCTATTTTTCTAGATGTATCCGAAATGTGTCGTTATGGTTACTTATAACTCTTGTACATATATCTACGTCTTTTATTGAATTTTTGAAGCATATTTTTACGCTATAATTTATGATGTTGATATTAGATTGGTGGTTCATTCGAGCATATCAATCAATTGTTAGACCGGATATGAGTTGTATATTAGTGGGCACATTCAATGTGATAAGTTGTCTAATTAGCATGATTAGTGAGCAATTATCCATTTACCCTAAATAGCCCAATGTATTCTCTCTATGTAGCTCGTTGTGTTTCTGTAATCGATCATGCAGTAATAAACATCATTATCAAATCACTGTCATACACTAGTAGAAAAGAAAAAGTTATGGCAAAGTAAGTGACATTTGGCCTCTTTAGCCGCGTCAATGATGTTAAATTCAAACTTTATCATGGCATGTAAGTATCATTATGAATTTATGAAGTAGACATTAGTCACAAATAGTTCATTACAAATGATACATCATATGCTAAAACTGATTTGGGGTGTTTGGGTTGTATTAATCTGATTCGGATGTGTTTTGGGCTTAATTCTTAGGTGTGACCGGGTGACTAACGCTCGGTTCTCAAGTTGGAAAGGAAGAGGAAAGGAAAGGAAATTGATAGTTTTTTGTGTTCTTGAGTTTTTTTAAGGAAGGAAAGGGAAGTGGAAAGGAAATAGGGAGGAAGTTTTATTAAATAAATTTTACTCCCACTTTTGAGAGGAAAGGGAAAGGAAAGGGAAATTGTTATTGTGTAAAGACTAATATACCATTTTTAAAACATTTTACATTAACAATTAAAGGACATATATGTAATTTCGCCAAGTTATTTTCCTTTTCCTCCCACTCAAGAACATGATTATGATTACTTTTCTTTTCCTTTACTCTATTTTAAGAACATAACAACTAACACTTACTTTTCTTTTCCCTTTCCAATTCTTTTTCATTTCCCTTCACTTAAAATTCGAGAACTGAGCGTAAGGGTTGTGACAATAAAAAGTTTCAAAACATTTGGCCTTCAGAGATGACACATAATCGTTGGTGTGACATTCTAATAGCTTGTAACATGGAACTTTTATGCATTGAAATATTGATATTAAATTATGTATAATTCTAACAAGTATGCTTTCATATTTGACTTGAAGTATAGTTTTTGAAATCATAATGTAACTAATATAAAAGCTCGAGGAAATCGTTAAATTGAGGTTAACGAGGGAAGTTACAATTTGTAAGCAATGGCTCAAAGACAGGCTCAACCGTTGATCAGTTTGAGAAGATGAAAAAGGAAAATGTGTAGTAAGAACTAGAAAATGTTACACCTTGGTACAGAGGTTTGTGAGGTAACTTGTGTGGTTTTCTTTTAGGTTAATGACATATAATAGCAAAGTACTTTTCTATTTGTTCACATATCATATACGAACCTAAAAAAAACACCACAATACCCATCTAACTTTCAAATTGTGTTTCATTATCACTGGTACAAAAAGTTGTATCGGTCACGCCAAAAATGTGTGACGATATGCATATAGTCACACACGTTTTTTTCGTTGTGTGTCACTAAAGGTCCCGCCACCGTAGGTGGCATATGGTCACATTGTTGAGTTCGTGGCCTTTTTCATCGAAAAAGAGTGACCAAAACCCCGAATATGTGTGACAAATTAGGCACAAGTTTTGTTGGATTAGTCAGTATCAGTGACCGTAAACACCTTATAGTCACACGAATGTTTTTTGAGAGTAACTTTTGTTCGTCCTTTGGCCACATAAATATATAATATATGTGACATTTGAGATGATTCTTTCTAGTAAATGTGTATTTTGTGTGACTATTTCCCGTCCTGTGGCCATATGAATATACAATAAATGTGACGTTTGTGATGATTTAGTCACACAATGGGTGTTGCTTTTTTGAAGTTAGTCACATACAATTTAAAACAAAGTTACCAAAAGTGTTAATAAGTGTGACCATATGCTCTTTAAAGTGAACAAATATGTATTTTGTGTGACTATTGGTCATCAAATGGCCACATGAATTTTATGTTTGTGTGGCCTTTTGTAATATTTAGTCACACAACGCATGTTTGTTTTGGGTATTTAGTCACATACAATTAAGCAAACAGTGGCCAAAAGCGTTTATAAGTGTGACCATATGCTGTTTAAAGTGAAGAAATTTGTATTTTGTGTGACAATTGATCATCCAATGGTCACATGAAGTTTATGTTTGTGTGGCCTTTTATAATATTTAGTCACACAAACCATGTTTGTTTTGGGTATTTAGTCACATACAATTAAGCAAGCAGTGGCCAAAAGTGTTAATAAGTGTGACCATATGATGTTTAAAGTTCAGACATGTGTATTTTGTGTGACTAATGTTCATCCAATGGTCACATGAATTTTTAATTTGTGTGGCATTTTATAATATTTAGTCACACATCGAATTAAAGAAAGAGTGACCAATGATAGTATTGCTAGTACTAAATTAGTACTGCTGGATCAGAGTTACTACTGCTAGTATATAAATAAAACAGAATTAAAAACAAAAAGCAATTTCAAATTGAATAAAACTCGAATGTATATAACTGAACCAAATATATATACAATTGTAATGTCGCATATAATCAAATTCTCAACTACCATAAGTTAAAGCCTTTTGAATCTTCGCCGCCTTAGCTTGCTTTAGCAAGGTTTCACTATAGACCAAATGTTTTCGCTTCGTTGGTAATTTTAGTCCATGATTTTTTCACTAATATTTGGTATCGTAGCTGGTGGTGTAACCTGTAGTAAATAGAAGACGCTTGTATCAAACATTGAATTAAATATGAAGAATTATATATATGTAGATTGAAAAAACACATGTATATATGTACCTCCTCTTGAATAACAACTTGATCCTTTGGCCATGCAAAGAAACCACCTATGCCTTCCTTAACTGTCTTTTTCCCATTATTTGCTACGTCCGGTATAAATGTTGCATCCACTATCGATGACTCAATTGACACTTTGTAGCAATCATTTGGGAGTGGTTGGTTATGCAGCATTTGTTTTCCATTAGACTTGTATACGAGACCCGTAGCAACAATTTTTCCGTTCTTTAAGTGCTGAAGTTTGCACTTTATTGTCTAAAAAAAGAATTTTTGCAAGTCGTTTATATCAGAAATGATTTAAACAAATTAATAACAAGAAACATGCATGTTGCATACTGTTACTCCTTGTGTTGGAGACACACTTTCTTGCGAATGGGAATCTGTAGACCTGTTTCGTCGTTGCTTTGTCGCCGTTTTCTTAGGTGCGGCAGTTTTAACAGGTTCCTATATGTATATATATATATAAAACACGGTACATTATTTAAACAAAAGAATAACAAGAAACATGTTGAAATACATACTGCTGGTAGTGCTGGTGTTGGAGACACGGTTCCATGCGATTGGGAATCTGTAGAACCGGTTTGTCGTGGCTTAAGCATTTTCGTATGTCCGATAGTTTTAACAGGTTCCTATATGTATATATAAAACATGGTACATTAGTCATGTATGTAAAATTAAAAAAATCAGAGGTTGATGTTTTATTACTTACCACTGTTTGCATTACCGGTACGTTTTCCAAAGTTTCAAGCCCCTTAGGCTTCTTCTGAATTATCGCATCTTTATCACGTACACCAACACTTGACTGAGTTCCGTCGTCGGCCACCTCATTAGCGCTGATATCTATATTATTAATGGCCATTGGAGTCGTCACCTAATATAAATTAAGAATACGTACAATGGTGTTAGCATTAGAAAATGAAATTGTTAACAACATAAAAAAATGGCTTACATCTGAGTCAAATGGCATTTGAGATTGCAAATTCAACTGAATCCCTTGTGATTTCAACTCACTCATCAGGTTAGCAAGCACTCCCTTTGTTTCTGCCATCTCACTGGACAATTTCTTGACCTGCTCATCTTTTTCTGACATCTCGTTGGACAGTTGCTTGACCAGTAGATCTTTTTTTTGACGCTCGCGTCTCTCATTATCAAGTTGATTTTGAAGTAACTCAAGTCTTTCATCAGTTTCTTTTCTTCTTCGAGGAAGATCAAAATACCTCTTATATGTAACTCCACTTCCCACTCCTCTTGCATAACCTCCCTTTTCCTTACCAAACACAACTGTCATGGCATCAGTGCCACCATCAACATCCAAGGTTCCTTCCTTGATCTTTTCATCAGCTTCTTTCTGCAAAAAAAAATATGGGAATTGTTGGTATTAAAAGTTAGTACTGCTAGTATACACGTTAATACGACTAGTACAAGTTAATGCTGCTGGTATATAAGCATAATAATAGAATTTGCAGTCAAATTTACAAGTTTATCTGCCAATGAACTAATCACAGCATCTGGAGATTCTCCGTCTTTGTTTTGCCTTCCTTTGATCCACAATACACTACGCTGGGGTTCTTCATCTGCTTCAATTTCTTTTTTTTTCGATCTAATGAACATCAAGTGCATACAATGTATAAACCAAGATAATCGACTCTGATCAATTTGTAAAACAAATGTAAACTTACCATTTTCTCTTTAACATAAACATATCCACCTCGTCCCATGTTATGCTGATAAATATTTTTGGAACACGACAGTTTAGCTTTATCTGATTTCTCCTAAAAACACAAAATCATAAGGCGTTTAGATGCGGTAATGCTGCAAACTAAAAATTATGAAATGACATATAGACTTAAATAAAGATGACTAATTAAAACCTTGTATGCATCGGTGGTCGTGTTGGTTACAAACTCAACCCATTCTTCTGGTGTCATAATTGTACTATACTTTTCCGGGCGTCCATTCATTTTCGAAGGTGTATCTAGGTTGGGCAATATGTATTTTTCCCTGAGTTTCATTCTGTAATTCCTTAGCATTTGACCAAGACGATTCATTATCACCTTTTTGAATGTCACCTCAACATCAAAATATTTCTGCAAAGATTAACACAATGTTGTTAATTAGTTGCAGATAATTGATAAATTAAACTTATATATGTAGTACTGGGTTAAAAATTAGTATATATGTACCGTGATTTCATCCTATAATTTTTGTCTTGATTCTTTATCCACCTTCTTCCAGGATAGAACCTTCAAACCTATGTGGTCACGAACCACATCTCCTAAAAAACTCGAAAATAGAGCTTTGTTTAATCCTGCTACCCTATTCGACGCATCGAAGGTTACCTTGTGCTTTACTTGACCAGGATGACCATATAGACGGCGAAACTTAGATAGCCTGGTTATGCCCCTATTAGATAGTGGTCGATTTAATTGATTGACAGTTTCTTCATCAGATGAATAATATTCCTCGTCCTCATAACGTATTGTGTTAACATCATCACCTTCATTATCTGCAAGCAAAATATCAGTATCAACGTTTTCAATCATTTCCATGACTCTTGATGAACAACAATGTGTACAAGAAAATGATTCTGGCTTGGAGAGTAAGATTGAAGATTTGATTTATATGTTTTGGTTTTAGTCTTTAGTTTAGGAGATAATAGAGGGTTTTTTCATGAATATGGTCTCTTATTTTTGTTAATTGCTTAGGTGATTTAAAAATTTTGGATGAAAATTTTGGCTCCAAATTCTTTTAAATTATTTTCAAAAAATTTCGTTTATGAACACAAACTGATTTTCTTTTCTCCAAAATCATGACTATTGAGTTTCAGGCGGCATCTTTCAGAAAACCGAGGAGAGTAATCATAGATGATGATAAATACTACTCCACCTCAGTCCCAATATTGTCCTTGTTTTACTTTTTAAGTCTTTCTTTTACAACTTTGACCTTAATTTTTATTTCTTGTGTTATATAATATGAATGGATTCTGTTTTAAATGTATTTTCATTTGTATAATTTTCATCAAGTATTATACAACACAAATAAAAATATTTAAGGTCAAAGTTATAAAAGAAAGACTTAAAAAGTCAAACATCGACAATAATTCTGTTAGAAACGGCAAACTAAGTCCTCCTTCCTTTAAACTATGACTATAAATTAGGGGTATTGATCGTTTCGGTTATCCGGTTGTTCGATTAGTTCGGTTTCATTAAATCGGTTATATTTTTATTCGGGTCATTAAACACAAAAACGTGTAAGAACAAACAAAAATGGCTAAAAACGGATGGAAATGGATGAAAACGGACTAAACGTGTAAATCGGGTTGTTGGATTAGTTCGGTTTCATTAAATCGATTATATTTTTATTCGGGTGATTAAACAAAAAAACGTGTAAAAACAAACAAAAATGGTTAAAAACGGATGAAAACGGACTAAACCGGACGATAACGTGAAAGAACGTAAGAAAATCTATGAAACGTAAGCAAATGTACAATAATGTGTAAAACAGACGAAACATATTAAAACGGAGGAAAACGTCTAAAATAGACGAAAACTGACTA
Source organism: Artemisia annua (assembly GCA_014162995.1). Lineage (NCBI taxonomy): Eukaryota > Viridiplantae > Streptophyta > Magnoliopsida > Asterales > Asteraceae > Artemisia > Artemisia annua. The sequence goes on from LBNU01023141.1 coordinate 24,006, forward strand.
AAACATGAAAAAACGGACGAAAACGTATGCAAAACTAAGAAAACGTATGAAAACGGCCGAAATCGTTTAGAAACGACTAAAACCGACAAAAACGCACAAGGGTCGGGTTACCGTGCGGTTCATGAAATGTTCACTAAATAAATAAACGAACATAAACGAACTTTTACCGAACGGTTCATGATCAATGTTCACTGAACGTTCAGTTCGTTTACAACTTTTAATTCAACAATTGTTTTTATTTCTTTTTTATATTTTTTCCAAGTCGAGTCAATATCAAGTCGCAACAAACGAGTCACGTTCAAACATTTATTCACAAATCATGAGGTACAACTAGTTGTTCAATCAACTCATTGTGCATGGCATACAACTAAAGGCATAAGACTATATGAAGCGTCTAATGCCACTTGTACTGTGTGCATCATCAATGTAATTTAGTGGTGTACATATGATCACTTCCCAAACCGTAAACCATAAACCCTAAACCCTAAACCAAATTTAATAACAAATATATTTACAACTTTTAATTTATCATTTTTTTTTATTTCTTTATTTTATTTTTTCCAGGGCGATTCAAGTCGCAACAAACTAGTTACACATTTCAAGTTAGCTAAGGAGGTGCTTGGTTGGGGGTAACGAGGGGTGGGGAATGGGAAAGGTAATGATTAAACATCCTTGATTATGACTAGCTAGGGAATGCAATCATTGTTTAGTATCGGGTAATGGGGCATTACCCAGTAAATTGGGAGGTATGGAATGATTA
>LBNU01023144.1:0-16020 GCA_014162995.1 Artemisia annua
ATAAACCACATACTTTTATAAGGAGAGGAAGGTTTTCTAGCCATCTAATCAAGAACTTTCTGTATGCTCATCTAGTTCTGTTATGTTTGTGAGCTTGACATGTTCTAGTTCTGCTCTCATCCTGATGTGGTTATTGTTGATATGCAGCAGCCTACATTTTCAAGGCTCTTATATCCAGATGATGAGATTAGATCAATGGGAGAAAAACTTGTAAGTTAACTGCAAATTTTATATTATATGTTCATTTTTTGATTAAAAGGTCTTCATGATGTTGTTTGAATTACTGCTGCTGCATGTTTGTGTTAATACTGCTTAGATGATTTGGTGCGCTCATGAACTTCAAAGAAAATGTGCCAAATATTACTGCTGCTAGTACAACAGTTACTACTGCTAGTGATAGTTGGTACTGCTCAGAGATTAAGACCGCTCGAAGTTGCTAGCAGTTGCTTATGGAAAAGATTATAGATACTTAGGAAACTATGTAAGCCGACAAGGACTCCTTGGTGTATGAAAGATGTCCAATTTTATATTTGGTTCACTTATATACATTCCAATTTTATTGTATTGAATTTGTTTTCATATATATTTGAATTGGTTTTATATATGATTTTTTTTGAATGTGACTAAAAGATGGCATATAGTCACACTTATAACACTTTTGGTCACTGTTTGCTTAATTTCGTTGTTTGACTAAATATTACAAAGGCCACACAAACATAAAATTCATGTGACCATTGGATGATCAATAGTCACACAAAAATACACACTTTCTTAATTTGAAACAGCAATGGTCACACTTATTAAACGCTTTGGCCACTGTTTGTTAAATTGTATGTGACTAAATATCCAAAACAAACATGGTTTGTGTGATAAATATTACAAAAGGCCACACAAACATAAAATTCATGTGGCCATTGGATAATCAATAGTCACACAAAAATACACATTTGTTCACTTAAAGAGATATGGTTCACACTTATTAACACTTTTGGCCACTTTGTTTTAAATTGTATGGTGACTAACTCCAAAATCAACACCCATGCGTGACTAAATCATCACAAACGTCACACTTATGTATATTTCATGTGGCCAAAGACTGGAATAGTCACACATAATACCGTTTACTAGAAAGACTCATCTCAAATGTCACATAGTTATATATTATGTGGCCAAAGGACAAACAATAGTTACTCTCAAAAAATATTCATGTGACTATAAGTATTTACGGTCACGGATAATACTAATCCAACAAAAACTTTGCCTAATTTGTCACACATATTCGGGTTTTGGTCACTCTTTTTCGATGGAAAAGGCCACGAACTCAACAACGTCACCATATGCCACCTACGGTGGCGGACTTTTGGTGACACCACGACGAAAAAAACGTGTGTGACTATATGCCTATCGTCACGCATTTGGGCGTGACTGATAGAAACTTTTTGTACCCAGTGTTCCTATGTAATTGTACTGACCTATCAGCTAGTTCTAAGCACATCCTAGTAGGTTTGGGTTCACCAAGGCCTAATTTTTCATTCATAGCAAACGACATAAGACTTATACTAGCTCCTAGGTCAGCTAAAGCGTTTTCGATATATAAATCTTTAATTTGACAAGGAATAGTGAAACTCCCTGGATCCTTTTCTTTAGATGGGAGCTTGTTGAGCAAGGCTGCTGAGCTTCTTTCCCCCATTGTTACAGTACAAGCCTCTTCCAGTTTGGACTTGTTGGTTAGCAAGCTCTTCAGATATTTAGCATATTTTGGCATTTGCACTAGGGCTTCCATAAGTGGTATGCTCAATTGCAGCTGTTTGAGATTTTCCAGAAACTTCCTTTGATAGGCTTCTTCTTTCTCCTTCCTCACCCTATGTGGAAAAGGAAGCGTTGATCGCTTTGGTTCAATAGAAGGTTCAATTCTTTTCTGATTTCAGGTTTTGGATTAGTTTCATTTGGTTGTTCTTGCTCAAATGGTACAGTTCCAAGGGTAATGTTGTTTGTGTTGTTATCCTCGGTCGTTTATCCAATTTGAAAGGTTGATTTACCGCCTCTAGTTGTAATTCCTTTTAGGTCGTGCCTTACCAAAAGAACCTTGTCAAGTATTGTTGACAATTGGTGCACTTCAATTGCCAGTCCATTGATCATATTGTTTTGTTCCTTTAGTAACAGCTCGTGACTAGCCTTAAATTCATTAATAAAATTCTTTGCTTCACGATGTTCTTTTTCATTTGCTTGAGTGATTATGAGCGCAAACTCTTCCATGGTAAGATTTCTTCGAGGTGTTCTGAACCAGTTGGGGAAAATATCAAACATCGTTCCTGAAATTTAAAACAAGTAGATTTCAAAGTAAAAACTTCCAAAAGTACAGGTAATGTTAGAATATTTTCTGTTCGGGAATAAGAAGAATAAAAGTTGCTGATATCTGCAGACGATGCGCCGTATCCTGGAAAAAGGATACGCCGTATCTTATTACGTTAAAATTTAATCAGACTTTTTATTTAGAAAATAGATACGTCACTTTTGAATTAAAATGCGCTGTACCTGTTTAAATATCAAAAATCGGTTATATTTATAAAAATTAAATGCGCCGCATAAGAAAAAGCTAATGCGCCGTATTTTCGTTACGTTTCAAAATACAAGATTTTTTATTCAGTAGATGCGCCGTATCGAGTAAATCGATGCGTCGCTTCTGTTTAATTAAGTCAAAAACTGTTTTTAATTTAAATATAAAATACGCCGTATCTATAAAAACAGATGCGTCGCATGGCGTTAGGGTTTCGAAAAATTCTTATTAAAAACAGAATACGCCTTATCTTAGGGAAAAGATACGTCGTAGTAAAATTATTAAATGTTTTGTATTAATAAAATTAAAACGCAATACGCCGCATCTGTGAAACAGATGCGCCGTATCGTTTATATCAGCACAATACAACGACAGCAGTTAGTACAAAGAAAGAAAAATAAAAATAAAAACAAAAATGACAGAAAATAAAAACAAACAAAAACAGTAAATATGCAAATTATACAATGAATGCAATCTAATTAATATGCAACAAGTTAGTGGTTAGAATCTAAAAACCTAATAAAAAGAAAATCTAATTAAATTACTAATCAAATTAATAGATAAATACAATTCACTCCCCAGCAGCGGCGCCAAAAACTTGATGCGGGTGATGTGTCGTTGCGGTTTAGCAGTGTTAATGCCTACTCAAGTTTTACATTTATATTTAGCCGACTTATCAATAACACACACACTTAACGAGCAGTGTACCCGGTCAGTATGTATATAATGGTAAGTAGAGTGTCGATCACTAAGAGTGGAATGATTTATCTAATTAACCTAATCAGTATTTTAATATCCTAAGTTAGTTTTACAGCCTAATCTAACGCAAAAGGGGTTCAGCCTGAGAGACTGGCACAAATTGGTTTAGTTAAACAGTAAATCAGCAAATAGCATACACATACACAGATAGATAACAGAAACTATAAGAAGACCTATCCTGATAATTAAGTAGCTTGTCACTTGTTTCATTGCTAGTTTTATATGAAGTGTATGTAATTAAATCTTTCTCGTTGGCTCTAATCATATCGGCGGATCCACCCTTAATGATAAATTATGACTATCCTATTCATCCAAAGACATCAGATTAAATAGGCGAGGAAGGGGTATGACATCCCAAGTAGTGCTCAGCTAGACACAGAGGTTATCAATGCACTAATATAAGTCACCAAAGACATCATCATATAAACTTTAATTGATGGGAAAGCAATTTTAAGAGGTGTATATGATTTTCCGTAGTCACATACACATGCCCATCCATCCTGATGAATTAAAGCGTACTATTACAATAAAACAAAACTACTTAATGAATTAAATACATGCAGGACCTTCTTACAGCTCTAATATCTTAGATTTGGGTGTGTCTTGTGTTGCTTCTTCGACTAAACTCGGCTCCTTAGGGTTATGTTGCACATAAAATTCGTCTAGGTCTCGAGGTATTTATAGTTTCTATCTTAGGGTTCGATGCGGCGCATGTAATTGGTAGATACGACGCATTGACTTAACTTCGCGTGGGGTCCAAGATTAATATATTCTGGAATATTCGTACACCGTCTTCAGATGCGGCGTAACTTGAATCTTTATGCGGCACATGTCCTTCAGTGTCTTGGATTGTATCTGGTGAAGTCTTGATTGTGATACGCCGTATGTCAGAAGTGTAATGCGGCGTATCTGGAGTAAAACAAGCTTGATCTTCTTCGTTGACCAAAGTTTCATAAGCGGCGCATTCTTCAAAGTCAGGCAATGGTCTTAGAATTCATCTAAGTTTGATATTGCGGCATATCTGTTGAGAGAGATACGGCGCATCTTCTGGATTTTAGTAGACTTTTGACATCTTGCTCGTTTTGCTCCATAATTAGTCCAAAATCGCCAAGTTTCACCTATTACCTGTTTTTACCTGAGAATTACTAAAGTAAACATTAAAGTACCGATTCTCATACGAAATAAAGTAAAACAAGTCAAATAAATAGGATAAATGATGATAATAATATGTACTTATTTGAGTTCATCAGCGCCGATGTCTGGGAGCAAAATAGTGTTTAATTTAACTTTTTGTAATTTTATTTTATTTTCATCATCTCATTGTTTAATTTCATAATTCTCATGTGGAATGGGAGAAGTAGACATTGACACGCTTACTCTCGAGGAGTATTCGGAAATGACAAGCTAGAGAAGAACAAGGGTCGGGGGTTGTTAGGTCGGCCATTGGTAATGAGGTTCATTCTGAGATTAAGAACCAGTTTATGCGGGAGTTGAGAGAAGCTCCCTTTTTCGGAAGCAGGGCCGATGACGCCCATGAGCATGTGGATAAGGTCTTGTACATCATAAGTCTTTTTAACACACCAGGTGTTTCTCACGATGCGGTCATGCTCCGAGTGTTTCTGATGACACTCATGGGAGCCGCTAAAAGGTGGATTGATAGGTTACGTGCTAGAACAATCAACACCTGGGATCTCCTCAAGAAAGCATTCATTCAAAGGTATTGCCCTCCTTCAAGGACGGAAAAACAACTTGAGGAGATCCACAACTTCAAGCAGTATGGTGATGACACGTTGTACCAGGCATGGGATAGGCACAATGACCTGCTGTACAAGTGCCCTACCTATGACCTCAACAAGCAGCAGACGGTGAATATCTTCTACAAAGGACTAAACATTCCAACTAGACAGATGCTGGACTCTCAAGGACCAATCCCTAGAATGACACCGATTAGGGCTCTTGAAACAATTCAAGACATGGCTGACCATTCTCAGAAATGGCATGATGGGGCATGCAGTAGGAATGTAAGTGGAAGCTCGAGTGAAACTCCAGCAATTTCAAGCAAGGTTGATAGCTTAATGCGGGAGATGAAAAAGTTGAAGGGGAGTGTGCATGCTATACAAGTAGGGTGCGAAACTTGTGAAGGGCCACATTTAGGAAAGGACTGTCTACTAAGCAAAGAAGTGAAAACAATCTTGATATGTCTTCCGTGAAGCTGATTACCACAACCTTCATCCTCAAGACATTTAAGACATGTACCTTTCTAACATCAGCTACATCTATGGCCATGGGAATGAAGATTACATCAAAGATTCCTTGAAAATCTTTATGAGGTCACAGTTAGCTTTGGTACATGTTGAAGACTTCCAAATGGGAGTTGAAAGCCTACAAAGAAAGGTCAATCTATCACCTCCGATGATAAGATTTCCTGGAATTGATGAACACGAGCCTTAGAAATGCATTCAGAGTCCACTTGGTTGTTTATGAAAATGGATCATGTGTAAAGAGGCTGATTATATCGAACGAGATTCCCAAGTTCAGCTCAGGTACATTAAAATGGGCTCAGAAAGGAATAAGTGACTTTTTATAAAAACATCTCCAAGCGACAAGTACCATATTAGATGATGATCAAAGGGTGAGGCTTGGTTTGTTTGCTCAGTACGTGGAAGAACAACTCAGAATTCGTAGTATATGGAGATTCATGGAAAAATGTGTAGGATACCGAAGCTGAAATCTACAAGAAGCTCAGAAATCGAAGACCTGCATGGGGAGATTGTTGGAACACAAAGAGTGTAAATCATTAGAGCAGGAACTTCTATTTATATTTTGTATAAGTCTAGGGGATGTTGTGTTAGAATGTTATAAGTTGCGACAACATTATACTATTGCAGCACTTGTATAGCTACGAGAGGATGCTTGACTATGTATGGGTATAAATATCCCCTACCTCATGGGTTATGAGGTGTGTGTTTCTATCTTATCTCCATGCGAGAGGCTCTTCTTTTCTCTCGTTTCTCTCTAAACTAAATTGTCCACACCCACTTTATCTCACTAAGATTATTAGAGTAGACATGATATTATTGGAACAACAATATATGATTATGATGAAGTTATGAAATCAACTTGGCCAAATCTAAAGTTGTAGAAAGCGTAAATATAATTAGTAGGGGTCCTGTATCAATAGCGATACTAGAGACTATATTATGTTTAGGTATTTATATTATGATTAACATAATTATTGGGATTAATTACAACATATTATATAAAAGATATGTATTTGTGATTTATATATTTTCACATTTTCTTTTAAACAAATCTTTTATGGATTAATCTTTTGTAAACACATGCATGACTATTTATATGATACGATGTATGTCATTATTATTGTTTATTCAATAAATGAAAGACAATCTCCATTTTAAGTTCAAAAAAAGGTGTATAAATATAGACAAATAGTTTGATTATCTGCCTCTCAATTCATGCTATTTCTCCCCTCTAGCTTTTCTATCTCCCCGCCATTCAATTCTTCGTCTAATCTTTCTCCGCCGCCATCTCCTCCTGTTTTCCGTCACCCATCACCATCGTCCCCAATCGGACAACCGGCTTACGAAATATTTATGGACATTGCTTAATCAAACTCATCACAATGGAAGGTACTTGTTCTAATACGTTAATTTTTTAAAAAAAACAATGAACAATTGAAATTAAGACTTGAACGCACAACTTTTGTATTATCTGCGTCACATTTGATACCACAAGAATATATACCAATTTGTGATTTTTGTAAAAATTGTTTATAATTTATTTTATGATTTTTCTAAATAGTTTTACGGCGAAAAATATCCAAAAGATCAATGGAAGGAGAAAATGATAATGAAAATGATGATCAAACGTCTCCTAGAGGCGTGTTGGAAGTATCCGGATCCGGTTCAGAGTTAGATAACATTAACATGTTATTCTATGAAAATTCTCCAGTCACTCCAACAGTGACTAGAGGATGTGATGTCGACGGGGATGGCGAAAATAACACGGTTCCATGGAGGAATTTAATTGATAATCTGAAATGGAAATCAAAATCCTTAAGGCGGTTTTCAACAGGACGAGTGGTGGCTGGATATGAGCTTTCAAGGAAGAGTTTTATGAAGAGATTAGGGAGGACTAATAGCACAGAAGTCGCCATTGATGATTTTTATATGCCTAAACCTTCATGGAGAAATTTCACTTTTCAAGAACTAATGACTGCTACTAATGGCTTCTGCCCCGGTAAGTTTCTTTTGAAAAATATAATATCTATCTATATCTATAATGGAGGATGTCATTTCTTTCTTTAAAAAAATATAAATGCTCCATTATTAAATTATAAATGAAAGAAACTTACCAAAAGAAACTTTTGAAAATATAATTTAATAATATATGCTCAATCGCTTTTTCTTCTTCTTAAAGTTGGTTTTTGGTCACTAAACTGGTTTAACTATTTGTTCAATCGCTCTTTCATATGAGATAGTATGTGGTTTAAATGTACGATTGTTTGGCTTAAAAAAACATTACCACCTTGATTCATGAAGCTGAATTAGTGCATAGTGTAGCCTATGTCCTTGCCAATTTGACATGCACAAACTCTGGTTCGATACATGTTAAAAGCCATAGATGTGTTTCAACACTACACCTTACTATAGAAGCACAAATACCTCTTAGTTTTTGATATTTTATTCGAAAAATCGCCATCGAGAAGTTAACAAATAATGGAACAAATAAGTGGGTCCGGTGGGGCCTAGAGAACCTATGTCGGCTGTCGGCATAATCTAATCCAGGTGTTATGTCACTTCAACTTGCACCATACTCTCACTGACAGTTTAGTTACATTGTCCTTTTCTCAATAATACTCAAATTGTGGTATATGGTTGGGTAGTAAGTCAGTACAGGTTGAATTCGGCTATACATATATAAATGTATACTTTTGTGAAATGTGTACTTTTTAGAACCTTACAATAAAAAAATGCATCAAGTGATCTCAAGGATGTATGTATGTGCTTTTAAAAACAATCTCAGCACAACCCAATTTGGCATATTCGGTGTGTTTTCATTTGAGCTAATTAAAGGCCAACTCGAAAGAACTTATTTTGTTCATGTACCTTTGCCGAAAAATATAAACCTATTTTAGTTTAATCAGCCAAAAATCAGATCGACAAGCAGAGTACATGTATCATGAGGGTCAAGAAAAATAAAAAATGATAAAATTTAGTTGTTTAATGAGTAGGAAATTAAGTCCCACTGGACTTGACTCATGGGAAACATTTTCTGTAAGCAGAACAATCCAAAACCCCACATGTTCTTACACTAATCATCTTCTATCTCATCACATTAATACACATGTTCAAGATGCACTATGTGAAAGTTCCATTATTCATTTTATAGTTACATCTAAGTCACTATATCTACGTAAAAAAACAAATCGGTCCCTCACTTTGAATCATGTAATTTTTAGTTCACGAGACACGATTAAGTGTTCAACCTTTGTTGTAGACAATTTACTCGGAAAAGGTGGGCATGCGGAAGTGTACAGAGGATTTTTACCCGATGGTCAAATTGTGGCAGTTAAGAAGATAACAAAAAAAGAGAAGAAAGATGAAGACAGAGTTGGGGATTTCTTAAGCGAGCTTGGGATCATTGCACATATCAACCATCCAAACGCTGCCAGGTTAATTGGTTTCAGTTCCGATACAGATTTGCACCTTGTCCTACAATATGCTCCTCATGACAGCCTTGCAAATTTACTACACAGTAAGCGATTCAATTCTTGGTTTTTAACGATATGTGCATATTAAATGACGAAGTTAGTAATACATATTTTTTATCTTTTATTAATTTGATCATAACAACATTTAAATAGATGCCGGAACAATTTTGGTTAAATTTAAACAACAAAGCACCTCTTTGTGTGTCAAGGTTCAGAGGAGAATATCGATTGGAATATAAGGTTTAAGATTGCTATTGGAATTGCGGAAGGTTTGCAGTATCTTCATTACGAATGTAACAAACGCATAATTCATCGTGACATCACAGCCTCCAACATTTTACTAACCGAAGACTATGAACCTCAGGTTAATTAGTTAAGGGATAATGTATTTCGTTAGTTACAATAACTGTTCCAACTTCACCATTATCTAACATTCAATGAATCACATTTGATCAGATATCAGATTTTGGTCTTGCAAAATGGCTCCCGGAAAAATGGGCTCAACATATTGTATCCCCCATTGAAGGAACATTCGGGTACTAAAACTTCCTTCATTAGCTCTTTTCTTTGTACCAAATAAGCTATTTATTGACTTTTGACAGAATTCTTTTTCAGATATATGGCTCCTGAGTATTTCATGCATGGAGTAATTCATGAGAAGACTGACGTATTCTCTTTTGGCGTTCTTTTGCTTGAGCTAATCACTGGTCGTCGTGCTGTTAATTCACATCGAAAAAGTCTTGTAATCTGGGTATGTGAAAGTAGATTGAGTGGTCAATTTTGACCCATTTACTATATGGTTTAAGTCAATCAAGTTTAATATTTGATAATACCATTCAAATGACTACTTGTTTTGACCCATTAGCTAACCCTCCTATTTCGCGACATCTATCTAAGACTACTAATGGAATGGTATATCTTTTCAAATTGTTAAAAAATGCCAAATTTGATAATGGCTTTTTTACAGGCAAAACCATTACTTGAGGAAGGTAATCTGACGGAACTTGTGGATCCTAGATTAGGAAATGCAAATGAACTTATTGAAGTGAAACGCACAGTTGTTGTTGCTTCATCATGTATTCATCACACTCCAGACATGCGCCCAAATATGAAACGAGTGGTACAAATGCTTAAGGGGGAGAGTGCCTCCATGGAAATGAGACAAAATACATTTGATGGACGAGCGATGATTTTAGATGCTTGTGATTTGGAAGGTTATACGTCCACAACATACCTCAAGGATCTCAATCGTCATAAAGAACTTGTTATGGGATAACATATAGGGCAATTTCAACCCATAAGTTGTAAATGGGTCGATTTGGTTTGTGTTAATATATCTCCAACAAGTCGTACAAAAAACTTTTCAAATATAACGGGTAAAACATTATGAAACTTGGAAGTCGGTTAAAGCTACATTTAAATGCATTCAACTTTTTTAACTGGTTTTGATCAAATATTACAACTACTGCATAAAAGAATTATGACCAAATACAAAAGAAGTGCTGATGGGTCAACCCAACCCAACGTGACCAATTTTGGCTCACACTAAAAAGAGAGTTGTTTCAACCGAATCACGTGTTAACCCCTTAGCCAACTCGTCCGACCCACAAATCTTGCTACCTCTAGTACACCATGTCTCTATGTTCGCATTGAAAGTTCAGAACTGAAGGCTGGCCTTGAAGCTGCTATTAGTGATTTAGCGGACAAGAGAAACATGCTGCTTCTTTCATGGGTAGTAACCATCATGATGAAAAATTGGTTGTGGCGATGTTCTTGTAAATGTTTGGAAATCTCCTCTATTTACTTATCTTTTATCTTTAAAAGGTTGTTGGTTCTTGTCATTCAGGCAAAAAGTTACAATATGTAACTTGCTGTAAATTATGTATTTATAATGCATATGAATATGTATAATGTGTATCTGGTTTGTGTTGGTGTTGGAAGCCCAGAACAGGGTAAGATAATCAAAGCCTAGCTACGTACCAATTTAATGGTTACCGGATATCACTTGGAATCGTGTTATCACTTTCCAAAGTAAACTATTCGACCCTAATGCCTGGGTATCACAAATATCTACTTGGGATAAGACCAAATGTTTGTTATTGAATTAGGCACAATTCAACAACCCTTTCGTATATTAGTGTTTATGTTTTCTGTGTCTTTCATGCTTATTTGATTTCCTATTTATAGGAAGATACTCATGGCTAGTCAAATGAAATTATGAGAATTAATCGGCCCATTAATCTCCACCTAATTGCCCCCATTATAGCCAAAGATAGTGGTTACATGACCAATTAAATGTGGTCATAAGTACTGGTGTAACTGTCATTTGAATACATCAAATCAGTTACATAGCATCACTTTGACTAGTACAGCAGTACTTTGACAAAGTACTGCTGTATATCATCTCTACTAACCACTATTGAGTCATGGGATTCAGTGACCAAATGGGTGTACACTCCGTACCTCCAAACCCATTGCCAGGTGTGAATTGATCCCTCAAGTGCACTAAATTTTCCAACAATCCTCCCCAAATTTAGTTCACTTCCTTAGCATGAAAAATTAAACATAAGACAAAACATATGCATAAACGAAAATATCCTAAGGATTGAATTTCCATCTTAGTACATTACACGTTCAAATATTCGAGAATCAGGGTGTTCTAAGAATTGAACCCTTCAACCCATTTGAATACCTGAAGATAAAATACACATATATTTTCAAACACTAAAATACTCCTGACACTATACAAGCCATGTGTCCATATCCAATTCATAAATGTTGTAAAAGCTAAAAGTCCATAGCTTCCTCAAGCGGCAAAACTTCAACATTTACATAGGTGGTTCCTCTTTATTCATGCTCCTGCCTAGCACTTTTTCAAAGAAAATTAACCATTGAGAAGTAAAGACTTCATCCTCCTTTTCAGCAGGTTCTGAGCACAACCTTGGGATGATTGTAAAACATGTGCTCCAGTACACTGAATGTTCAGCTTTCCACATTGAACTCAACTCCCAAGTTTCCTCAGGAGGGAGTTGGGTGTCCTAGCATTCAGTGACTAAGTTGGACTTTAAGCCCATCCCTTTAGCAGACTTTAAAACCAAGTCTCTAGCCAGACCCTTCGTCAAGTGATCAGCTAAGTTCTGTTGAGATCTTACAAACTCTATAGATATCACCCCATTCATGATGAGCTCACGAATCATGCTATGCCTGACACCTAAGTGTCTAGACTTCCCATTGACATCTGGCTATAAGCCTTAGCCAATGTAGCAGCACTATCACACCGGATAGAAATAGGTGCTATAGGTTTAGGCCACAAAGGAATCTCAAGAAGCAAGTTTTTCAACCATTCAGCTTCTTTACCAGCAGCAGCTAAAGCCACAAATTCAGATTCCATTGTTGAACTGGTGATGCAAGTTTGCTTCTTGGATGCCCAAGAAATTGCACCTCCACCAAGTAGGAATACCCAGCCACTGGTAGACGAATTGTCTTTAGTGTTACTGATCCAACTTGCATTAGTGTAACCTTCCAACACTGATGGATAACCAGTATATGAGAGACTATAATCCATAGCTCTCTTCAAATACTTCAGTACCCTCTGAATTGCTTGCCAGTGTTGAGCACTAGGATTACTAGTATACCTGCTCAATTTTCCCACTGCAAAAGCAATATCAGGCCTTGTACAAGTCATGGTATACATCAGGCAGCCAATTACCCTAGAATACTCAAGTTGAGATACAGCTTTGCTAGTATTAGGCATCAGCTTCTCAGTTGTATCCATAGGAGTACTCACTGGAGTACAATCAAAGCAATTAAATTTCTTTAGTACCTTCTAAATGTAATGAGACTGAGAAATTGATATACCATTGCTTTCATGTTTAATCCTTATACCAATGATAACATCAGCCTCCCCCATATCTTTCATGGAGAACCTTGATGACAAAAATTCCTTTGTCACGTCAACTTGATTTTGGTCAGTGCCAAATATCAACATGTCATCAACATATAGGCAAATGATGAATCCTTTACCAGATTCATCAAATTTGCTATATAGACATTTGTCAGCCTGGTTAAGAACATAACCATTAGACAAAACCACTTCATCAAACTTTTGATGCCATTGCTTAGGTGCCTGTTTCAGTCCATACAAAGACTTAATCAGTTTACACACCTTGTTTTCATTGCCAGGCATGATGAAGCCCTGAGGTTGGTTCATGTAAACCTCCTCATCCAATTCACCATTCAAGAAGCTTGTCTTCACATCCATCTGATGTATAATCAGATTGTGAATTGATGCCAAAGAAATCAGCAATCTTATGGTACTGATACGTGCCACAGGGGCATAAGTATCAAAATAGTCTATTCCTGACTTTTGTTTAAAGCCCTGAATGACCAGCCTTGCCTTGAACTTTTCAATAGTTCCATCTACCTTCATTTTCCTTTTGAAAATCCATTTGCAACCTAGAGGTTTGCAACCTGGTGGTAGATCAACCAACACCCAAGTGTTGTTGCCCATGATGGAATCCATCTCATCATTTATTGCTTCTTTCCAGAAAGCAACATCCTGGGACTTCATTGCTTCTTCAAATGTTTTGGGGTCATCCTCAACAATGAAGCAATAGGAGTATTGGTCAGAGACCTCACTCCTTGTACCTTCAACTAGATATAATTGAAACTCAGGTCCAAATGACTTTGGAGTCCTGACCCTTTTGCTCTTTCTGAGCTCAGGTTCAGGTTGTTGAACCACAACCTCATCAGTGACCTTCTCAGGGACCTCTGATACACCAATGTCATCAGTTCCATTTGGAATCCTGTGACTTGGTCTAGGGACTGATTAGAATCTATTCTCATCAAAGAGTGCATCCCTTGATTCAATTATTGAGTTAATTGAAACATATTCATTAGGTTCAATAACATAGAACCTATAAGCCTTGGAATGCTCAGCATATCCAACAAAGATGCATTCAATGCCTCTTTCACCCAAAGTTTTCAATTTTGGATTAGGGAGTCTTACAACAGCCCTACAACCCCACACCCTGAGGTAATTCAGGTTGGGTTTCTTTTTAGTCCAGAGTTCATAAGGGGTAACCTTGTTCCTTTTATTGGGAACCCTATTTAGTAAATAGCAAGCTGTTAACATAGCTTCACCCCAGAACCCTTGACTCAATCTTGAATAGGACAACATGGAGTTAACCATATTTTCAGCACCCTGTTTTTCCTTTCAGAAATACCATTTTGCTGAGGAGTATAGGGGGCAGTCGTTTCATGGATTATACCAATAGACTGAAAATCCAAAGGATCCATGTATTCACCTCCCCTATCAGTCCTGAATCTTTTGATCAAGGACCCAAGTTGCAATTCAACTTCAGTTTTAAATACTTTGAATTTATCTAATGCTTCATCTTTGGTATGTAACAGATAGACATAACAAAATCTAAAAGCATCATCAATAAATGTCACAAAGTACTTCTTGTTCCCCAAAGAGGGAGTGGCATGCAAATCACACAGGTCACTGTGTATAAGCTCCAAGAGCTCAGTCTCACGTTTTACACCCTGAAAAGGTTTCTTAGTGATTTTGGTCAACATGCAAGTTTTACACTTTTCAGTGTCCATGTCAAATGTTGGGATTAACCCATCCTTAGACATATCTTGCATCCTTTTATAATGTACATGGCCAAGTCTTGCATGCCAAAGGGTAGAGTCATTCATTTTAGAGGTTGACATAAAGGCTGAATTAACAATATTATTAATAATATTAAGCCTGAACATTTGATTACACAAATAGCCAAAACCAATAAAAGCACCAAGTTTAGACAAAATAAACTTATCAGATTCAATAACTTGTTTATATCCATGATTATTCAAGACACTACTTGAAACCAAGTTTTTACTTATATCAGGAACATGAATAACATTAAACAAAGTTACAATCTTTCCAGAACTAAAATTAAGATCTACACAACCACGACCATGCACCAAGGCTGTTGACTCATTTCCCATGTGAAGAATAGATCCATCATTCAGTGACTCATAAGTCTTGAAACAGCATCTATCTTTGCACACATGAATAGTTGCTCCAGAGTCAACCCACCAAGCAACATCATCATCCTGCACATAGTTAGATTCAGATACATATGTAACATAATAAACCTGAAGAGATTCTTTAAACATATTCTAACCTTTCAGTGAATTGGTTGAACCACCACTTCCTGAACCACTAGTGCCATAACCATTGGTTTTACCACCAATCTTAACACCCTTGCAATTCCTTTTAATGTGACCAGGTTTGCCACATTTCCAACAAGTAGGTGTTGCCTTCTTGTTAGGGTCAGCCCTTGTGTTATCTTGATGTTTACGCTTGCCTTTGCTGTCATTGTACCTGGTGGAATTGTTATGTTCCACCATATTGACAACAGATGCACCAGTAGCATTGCTACTCTTTGGCTTGTCATTATCCTACGCTCTGAGTGATTCCTCAATACGCAAATGACTACCCAACTGAACAAGAGTCAGTTCTTCCTTCTTATGTTTCAAGGTATGCTTGAAATCTTTCCAAGAAGGAGGTAGTTTGTCAATGATACAAGAGACTGAAATAGCCTCATCCATATTCATTTTATGTTGTGTAAACCTTCCAAGTATACCAAGAAGTTCATTGTATTGTTCCATGACTGGTCTTGAATCAGTCATTTTGTAATTTGTGAAATTACTTACAAGAAACTTCTTACTTGAAGCATCCTCAGCCATGTATTTGGCTTCCAAGGAATCCCATAGTTCCTGGGCAGATTCAACATTTTGATAAACATCAAAGAGAGAGTCAGACATACCATTGAGGATTAAACCTCTGCAAACATAATCATCATTCTCCCATTTGCTCCTCTTCCTTATCTGATCCACAGTAGCATTATCACCATGATCCTCTGGATAGAGTGTTCAGACTCCACATTCATACTTGACCAAGAAGTGCATCTTCTTTTGC
>LBNU01023144.1:16026-41643 GCA_014162995.1 Artemisia annua
AGTCATTTTGTAATTTGTGAAATTACTTACAAGAAACTTCTTACTTGAAGCATCCTCAGCCATGTATTTGGCTTCCAAGGAATCCCATAGTTCCTGGGCAGATTCAACATTTTGATAAACATCAAAGAGAGAGTCAGACATACCATTGAGGATTAAACCTCTGCAAACATAATCATCATTCTCCCATTTGCTCCTCTTCCTTATCTGATCCACAGTAGCATTGTCACCATGATCCTCTGGAATAGCAGTGTTCAGAACATACACCACATTCATACTTGACAACAAGAAGTGCATCTTCTTTTGCCACCTTATGAAATCAACACCTTCAAACTTTTCCAATTTGGAAAAGTTAGCAGCCATATGCCTCATAGCAGCCATTGATTATCACAAAATAGTTTACTTTGATTGTTGGTGTTGGAAGCTGATGCATGGTTTTGTGACCTTACAACAGGTTTTACCTCTCGAGGGATCTCAAGAGGCTTACAACCCCACCAGGCAGTGTACCTGACCGATGTAGTATAGGATAGTGGTAAGTACAGGGGATTGATCGTTCTCTCACAGGGAATAGTGTTCGTTAGGATAGAATAGCTAATCTAATAGGTCTAAGGGTGGAAGGAAGATTCTTTTAAAATTTTTTATATTTTTTAGAAAGCAAGTAAAATCTCGGTTTTTAGAGGGAGGGCGGAATTAGTTGCTAGTCAACTAACCCAAGTTTACTACTTTTGCAAATTAAAATAAAATAAATATCTAAACTATTGTGGTTGTGAAAACAATATGGAGAAAATTGTGTTTACTTAGATTTCATTACTCCCTAACTATCTTTTACCGGTTAATTGATATGTATGTTACTTGTGTGGATGAAGGGTGTATTCCTAATAACTCATGGAGTGGCATACATATCTCTCCAATTCTATGAGCTCTTATCTCGCCCTATGCCATGCACGGCACAACCATAGGGGTTGTAAACAGTGGCTCATGCGTTAAATACTACCTTAATAGCCTAGTATGCCTTGGCTACATGTTTCCCAAGACGTTCAAGCACGTTACCATAAAGGAGGTTGGCCAGTTTTCTTGAGCCTAACATTGATGGAACAATCATCCCAACAAACAACAACACACACCAATTAACCAATAATTAATAGTTAGGTTTCATTAGATCTAAGCAAACACTAGAGAATTTAGCTACACATGTTAATTAAAAGACAAGCAAAAGAGATAATCAACCAACACATAGACATATTGATTGAATTAAAGTGAAGACTTATCTTTAATTAAGCATGAGGGTTCCAAGGGTTGGAAACCCTAAAAAGTACAGAAAATTCGTCTTTAGGGTTTGCCCTAAAAGTTCTCCACAAAGTTCCACACTAATGAATGAAAATTAGAAAACTATATATAGATTTTACACTCTGACGGCGTCAGGTTATAAGGGCTGACGCCGTCAGCTCGCCGCCATTAGGTTTCTCGGATGGCCTAGATCCACTTCTGACGCCGTCACCTTATAAAACCTTCTGGGCCGTCACTCTTTAAAATATAACCTGACGGCCTACTTTTCCTAACACCTGACGGCGTCAGGTGTTAATTCCAAAATTTCCTCTGGCCCGTCATTTGAAAATTGGATTCCACTCTTTTGTCAAGGCTTTCTGACGGCGTCACCTTGTGACTTCTGACGCCGTCAGGTTGTAAATCTTCATCTTTTGAGACTTTGTCGTTTTCTTCACTTTTATGCTCCAAAAACGTCCGAATATGCATGTTTTCCAGAATTCCTCTCAAAAGTACCTAAAATGACAAAAGGAACGATTTAGGGCAATATTTGATCACATTTATACGAATTAGGGCTTAAATGACCCCCTAAAAGCGTAACACTTTTCGTCTCATCAAATACCCTTACACTTGAGATTTGCTTGTCCTCAAGCAAATGAGCTTTTATTCCAATCAAAATATGAGTTAGGGGTCATTTAACACGAATATAAAAGTAATTACAACAAATAGTTATTAGACCCTAATCATAACAAGCACGGAAATCATACACTAGCACCTCACAAATAGTGTTTGGATTCTCACATCTCTCAAATGTCATAAAGTTTATATCTCATAAATGGAAACGGAAAATAACACTCACTACCTGTCATAGCAAATAGATTACCATAGGCTTGGGAAAGGATCAATTACTCCTCCACTAGGCGTAAGCACCTAAGATAAACTATCAAAGAGGGCTTTATAAAGGGTTGTAACGTAAGGTGTAGGGATATGATAACACGGTTTGGTTGGAATAAAGGGTATTTTAGTGGTGGCGAGTTAATTATCATGATCAAATACATGCACTCTACATCGTTGCTTAAGTCAAGACTCGACTCAATCTTAGTCTAAAAATGAAATAACAAAAACTAAAAAGGAACATAAAAGGAAACGGGATGGTAGTCCGTATGTTTTTCTTCTTTCTTTTTCATATTTTTTTGTATTTTTCTTGATTTTTCGATTTTTTTTTCATACACTCTTGCCCTACCATCCAAAATAATACATCATAGGGGATTTGCATTCCCCTTACACTTGAATCTTTACATAACTTTACAATCACTATTCTAATGACTCGAATTAAGATAATCGAAAAACTTGGAGTACTTTTAAAATATTTAGCACGTATGGGGGTAATAATGTTGTTCTTCCCCATTACTTCATTACACTAGTACTTTACCCATGAGTCCCAATCGTCCCAAAACAATATGTACAAGGATATGACTTAACTTAGCAACCATGTAATTGACCGGATAATTAACTAAGGGTTTAACAAATGTTTTCACAATAATGCACCAAAGGTGGGTGCATACAAGGTAGGCTAAGGCGATTTGGGTGTACATTTAGTGGGGTGTAAACAAATTCTCACTTTGAGTAAGATGCTCAAAGGTCGAAACGAAAGGATAGGCTCGGAAGGGTGTACTAGGGGTATCGTGTACCAAAAATGGATACAACGCAAAGGGTGTGGGAGAATTACTTGACCAATGAAGTCAATGTAATTATAACAAATATACGGGTGTAAAACAATGGGTTAATCCTAATGCCTCTTATCATGTAGTAAATCTTAACTACACGAATGTAGTCTCACTTGTGGATTTGAGATGGTCCTAACGCAAGTTCTAGAATCTAAATACTACCGGTACTCACATCATAGCACCAAAGATGGATGCTTTTCCTACCAATTCTAGGGGCGAACCTCACATATTTGGGGTGGAAAATTTTTTAGTGGTACGGTTTTGTGCTAGTCATACAATTTCCTATCCATGAGACGCTCATTAAGATCAAGGTTTCACTTCTAAATGTTGTAAAAAATTTTAAATTGGCGCTAAAATTGCCCTAACAAACATTTCTCTTGGTTTTATTACAAATTTACTATCAAACAAAGCAAAACATCAAGCGTAAGTATATTCTCAACGGTGCTTTCATTTACCCCCCTTACACTTAAACCGAACATTGTCCCCAATGTTCAAATAAAAGACGTAAAAGTAAATAAGATGAAAGAATGAAATCAAATACTCCCCTGAATCGTTTGTTGTGGATAGTGATGTAACATGGTTAGATCTTCTTCCAAGATAGACGAACGTTCAAAGCTTCCCTTCCGAAATAATAAACGTCTTCTTGTCCAAAATAACCTGTTAACCTGAAAAAGATAAAGGCCAACCTCGCGTAAAATCGGCGGTAAAATCTACATAATAAGATATAATGCTTGTGGAATGAATATTTTGCAGAATTCCTGGAGATTATAAGTTAAAGAATTGACAAAACTTTTTAGGTTTCCGGAAAAATACAAAACTTTCAAAAATTGCAGAAAATTATAACCTGACGCCGTCAGGTGTTAACCCTGACGCCGTCAGAAAGTTCTGACAGAATTCTCATGTTAAGTTTCCGGGAAAAATTCTGGAAAAACTAGATCTTACTTCCTGGAATTCCTGCAAAAATTCATTATGACTCGATACAAGCATTTGACTCAAACAAGTACTAATATGTATGCTAATTTCATTGTTATGATTCATGTTCATTCGTTCTATATAAACCGATTTAGATTTCCCTTACACTTAGCTTTTGCAAAATACCTTTATATGTAGTTAAGACGAAGTTAAAAACAAAATAAAGCATTTTCACAATTTAGTTTGAAGCATGAATCAATAACAAGAAATATAACTTACATACGGAAACAAATAAAATCAAATAAACACACAAAAACAAACAAAACATGGGTTGCCTCCCAAGAAGCGCTTTTCTTTATTTACGAGTCTTGTAGCTAGACTCAAAGTCACGGGTTCTACGTTTTACCGTTTCGCCTCTCCATTGCCTCTCTAATCCTCCTAACAATCTCCATGTCAATTTTATATTTAGGTCCTAGGCTCAAGCAATCTTTATAATAAAGGCTTCTCTTATCCCAAACATAGTTCATGCCTTTTTCCTTATCCTCATCATTGATGTCCTCAACTGCACCAATGTAATCTTTGTCTAGCCGAGGCACAAACCGGAACTCTTTTGCTTTATAGGGCATCCTATAAGTGATTCTATCAATGTTATTAGAAAACTGAACCGTGCTTTCTAAGCGATTATACTTCAAATTAGACACCTCAACAAATGGTTTTCCTAACACAACGTGAGATAAGCGGCTGTCAATAACACTTGCTAAATCTTCAAGGACCATGAAATCGGTGACAAATGTGAAATTTCCGACAAGGACATGAATACCCTTAACCCTTCCAACAAAGTTACAAACTCCACCGGGATACTTTGGGTTTTTCCTAGGTTCAAGAGGTTTGTTCATGATGTGGCTATAAAGGCTTGAGGATATTGCGTTGATTGGGGATTCACAGTCAATGTATGCATGCTCAACATATTGGTAACCAATCATACATGGTATCTTCACATTCCCAGGATCACCTCTCTTAATTTTTGGGTCGATTCTAACAAAGGGTGTTCTAGGGTTATCAACTAGGTTGTTATAGTAGGCGATCTCTTCCTTAGTGGGGTATAGATTGTAATGATCATCCAACCTAGGATCTTTCTCCTCCTCATAGAGTTTCTCAACCAACTCATCAACCGTAAGATTATTATCTTCTAAGTAATTATCCGAGTACATGGCGGTTGCTAAGTCATTAAGGGCATAGTCAAGCTCTATATCAATCATACTATTGAGTTCCCTAAGGTCACTTATCTCTTCCTCGATTTGGCTACGTAACCAAGCCACTTCGTCCGGTGTAAGGGGTGGATTCTCGTTTTCCATAATGGCCAACGGAATAATTAATGGGTAAGTTATGACGAACAAAAGCACAAAGAAAAGGATAGACTAAAGAAATCCTAAAAAAAGAAAATAAAAATCTCACTAAAAAGGATTCTAGCGAGTAGACCTAAAGACATAAAAATTCTACCTAAACAATAACTATTCCCCGGCAGCGGCGCCAAAAACTTGATGCGTGGTTTTGTGACCTTACAACAGGTTTTACCTCTCGAGGGATCTCAAGAGGCTTACAACCCCACCAGGCAGTGTACCTGACCGATGTAGTATAGGATAGTGGTAAGTACGGGGGATTGATCGTTCTCTCACAGGGAATAGTGTTCGTTAGGATAGAAAAGCTACTCTAATAGGTCTAAAGGTGGAAGGAAGATTCTTTTTGTATTTTTATATTTTTTAGAAAGCAAGTAAAATCTCGGTTTTTAGAGGAAGGGCGGAATTAGTTGCTAGTCAACTAACCCAAGTTTACTACTTATGCAAATTAAAATAAAATAAATATCTAAACTATTGTGGTTGTGAAAACAATATGGAGAAAATTGTGTTTACTTAGATTTCATTACTCCCTAACTATCTTTTACCGGTTAATTGATATGTGTGTTACTTGTGTGGATGAAGGGTGTATTCCTAATAACTCATGGAGTGGCATACATATCTCTCCAATTCTATGAGCTCTTATCTCGCCCTATGCCATGCACGGCACAACCATAGGGGTTGTAAACAGTGGCTCATGCGTTAAATACTACCTTAATAGCCTAGTATGCCTCGACTACATGTTTCCCAAGACGTTCAAGCACGTTACCATAAAGGAGGTTGGCCAGTTTTCTTGAGCCTAACATCGATGAAACAATCATCCCAACAAACAACAACACACACCAATTAACCAATAATTAATAGTTAGGTTTCATTAGATCTAAGCAAACACTAGAGAATTTAGCTACTCATGTTAATTGAAAGACAAGCAAGATAGATAGACAACCAACACATAGACATATTGATTGAATTAAAGTGAAGACTTATCTTTAATTAAGAACTAGGGTTCCAAGGGTTGGAAACCCTAAAAGTCACAGAAAATTCGTCTTTAGGGTTTGCCTTAAAAGTTCTCCACAAAGTTCCACACATAATGAATGAAAATTTGGAAAATATATATAGAAAATAAGTTCGGACGACGTCAGCTTATAGGGCCTGATGCCGTCAGCTCGCCGCCATTAGGGTTCTCGGATGGCCTAGATCCATTTGGGACGTGGTCAGCTTGTAAAACTCTCTGGGCCGTCTCTCTTTAACTTAACACGTGACGGCCTACATCTTCTAACACCTGACGCCGTCAGGTGTAAATTCTTGAAATCTTTCTGGCCTGTCGTTTGATAATTGAATTCCACTCTTTTGTCATCCTTACTGACGGCGTCAGCTTGTGACTCCTGACGCCGTCAGGTTATAAAATCCTGCTTCTTTGAGACTTTGTCGTTTTCTTCACTTTTATGCTCCAAAAACGTCCAAATATGCATGTTTTCCAGAATTCCTCTCAAAAGTACCTAAAATGACAAAAGGAACGATTTAGGGCAATATTTGATCACATTTATACGAAGCGTAACACTTTTCGTCTCATCAGAAGCCCAGAACAGGGTAAGATAATCAAAGCCTAGCTACGTACCAATTTAATGGTTACCGGATATCACTTGGAATCGTGTTACCACTTTCCAAAGTAAACTATTCGACCCTAATGTCTGGGTATCACGAATATCTACTTGGGATAAGACCAAATGTTTGTTATTGAATTAGGCACAATTCAACAACCCTTGCATAAATTAGTGTTTATGTTTTCTGTGTCTTTCATACTTATTTGATTTCCTATTTATAGGAAGATACTCATGGCTAGTCAAATGGAATTATGAGAATTAATCGGCCCATTAATCTCCACATAATTGTCCACATTATAGCCAAAGATAGTGGTTACATGACCAATTAAACGTGGTCATAAGTACTGGTGTAACTGTCATTTGAATACATCAAATCAGTTACATAGCAGCACTTTGACTAGTACATCAGTACTTTGACAAATACAACAGTACTTTGACAAAGTACTTATCATCTCTACTAACCACTATTGAGTCAGGGGATTCAGTGACCAAATGGGTGTACACTCCGTACCTCCAAACCCATTAACAGGTGTGAATTGATCCCTCAAGTGCACTAAATTTTCTAACAATTTATCCACAAAAAAAAGGTGGGACTGTTCATAAATCTTTTATCCAGTTGTGAGGTTGATGTACCTGTTCACAACCTCTTTATTTTAAGTTTGATGTGCGACTTATAGTCGAGTAAATCTAAGAAGTTTTAGGCCAATGTGTCCTACAACCGAATCATATTAGACAAAACCATTCCTTTAATGAAAACTTGTGTAGCCCTTACAAGGAACGATAGCACCAAGAGGGTTTAAACGTGAGTCTCCCACCCACTCTTAAAAGATTCCATGTTGATAATCAACTTGGCCATTCATAATGTTTATGTTATTGTGCACCACACTTGATGACTTTACATACAATTAGACAGTGTACTGTTGGGTGGGTGAATCTAGAATGTAAGGACCCAAGAACGCAGTCACCACGTAATACTGTTTATCTAGTTGCACCTTAACCCCGTTGAACCAGTATGTCGGTCACTGAATTGATACCGGTACTAAAAGTCTAATCGACACCTAGGTACGTTTTTTGGTCAAGCTACAACAGATGTGCAATTTATATTGTCGCTTATTACGAACTTAATGCAAGCATGTATAATCTAGTAGCTTATTCATATTATGAACTCGTAAAATATTTCATAATCACAATAACTTTGATCGAAACACCAAAGAAGGAAAATATGGATAGGTTTTGTGACTACAATGGCGAAAAGGAGCATTATACGAATGATTGCTACCAATTATAGAGACAACTTGAGATAGCTCTTGAGTCAGGGAAAAGTTCGTTGACTTTATTGACCAAAATCTTTATCCACCACTTTCAGCGACTACATGTAGTCTCTAAAAGTTCATTGACTTTATTGACCAAAATCTTGCGACAACAAGTGGTCACTTAGGCCTACACTTTTATTGACAAAAGTATATAGCGACATATTTTAGCGACTACAAGTGTTGCTAAAGGACTTGACTTTTATTGACCAAGCAAAAATGACGGCCACCTTTAGCGATGACATGTAGTGGCTAAAGGTGTGTGCAGGTTTTTAACCCGTAGGCTGTTTCAGCGTTGTCACTAAAGTTTTGGTCAAATACGGGGCAACGAAAGATGGTTTTTTGTCGTTTAGTGGACCTATAGCGACGACGGATAGGTTGGGCAGCGCGAGAAGTCCAAATTGGCGTAGTGAGGGATGTAGCAAGAATTTGTTTGCATTTTATCATTACTAGCTTCAGTCTTTATAACCTTCTTTCGACAACAACTACCGACATAAATGTGATAACATAATCCAAAGACGACAAGTATACAAAAGTTGATGGTTTATGAGTCAATGATTGATTTTAAGCATTTATGATCACAAATTCAAATAATATGACTATTCAACCAAGTAACATGTACTTAAATGGCATTGGATTAATACTACACTTGTGAGTTCAATATTTCATGGTGCAACTACTATAGACATGGGCTGGGGCTGGGGCTGGGGCTGGGGCTGGGGCTTATAAGCCGAAATTAAAATTTGTATTTTTATAAACTTGTTTGGCAAATGGGCTGGGGTTGTGGCTTATTGTTGCAAAATTACTAAAAATGACATAATTAAATGAGTTTATGTATATGTTAGATATTTTTATGGGTAAATAAGTAATTTATACTTCAAAAGCGCCGGCTTAAGTTTTTAGTCTCTTTTATGGGGCTAAAGTTTTTAGCCGACTTATTTTATAAGCCCTTCCATAAGCCCCGTGGCAAACGAGACTTATATTATAAGCCGGGCTTATTTTAAAAACTTAAGCCCCATAAGCCCCCTGCCAAACACACCCATAGCGAAGGGCTTTTAGAAGTTTGCGTTAACGTGGCGATGGGCTCACGCTCTTTAATTAGTCGGCCAAAATATCAAAATTAGGGTTACAATTTTATTTTTATTTATTTATTTTTAAGTTGAACGAATAAATGCTTTATGTGCAGATTTAAAAGGAAGATTGAAAAAGATTGTTCATTAAAAAAACAACCGTTTAAAAACGATATTTTTTTATAGCGAAACAGTCAAAAAGGGGACTGGATTTCGGGGAAATAAGCACAAGAAAGGCATAATAATGTGGGGATATTCCGGTGGGTAGTGGTCTCATTCGGCTGCTTCTTGCCACATCAGCCGTTAACTTTGGCACTGACTCATAAGCAGCAACAAAAGCTATGGATGATGGTTACTTTCACGAGTTCCTCAGGCCATGTTCTCATTAACCAATCTATTTGACAATGCTATTACATATTCCCTATAGAGCTAGCATGAACAAATCTATTGGTATTACAGAGGTGTGATGGGAACAAAGCTAGGACAATAGGATTTGTAAGGTCAGTCAACCTGAACCATGGACACAATGGGCACATATAAATTTTGTAATTTCATTGCATTTTCCAGGACGCATGATAATGAAGACTGAGGTCTACGCGTACACACATGAGCTAGCATGAACGAATCTACTGGTATTACAGAGGTGTGATGGGAACAAAGATAGGACAATAGGATTTGTAAGGTCAATCAACCTGAACCATGGACACAATTGGCATCATAAATTTTGTAATTTCATTGCATTTTCCAGGACGCATGATAATGAAGGCTGAGGTCTACGCGTACACACATGCATATATATAGCATTTAACTAGGACTACAAAATTTAGTTTGTCAAGATGCCAGCATCTACTTATTCATATGAAGATCTGACAAACGATATTGTGTCCAAAACTTGTCATCATTACTCAAAACTTTAAAAATCAGATACCATTTACTTTTCAATACACTAAAGGTTAGAAATCAAATACATGTAAACGTTGTTGGAAGAATTATTTTGTTTTTTATCAGGTAATCACCATTCACCATATTTCATATACAATACAAGGACAAAAAACTAAAAATAAAACAAATATCAGCCCTTTTTATCAAAACATTTTATTTAACACTATACAATGAAAGAAATTCAAGCAATTACAACTCACAGGAGCGTCTCACTCTAAAAATGCACTTTCATCCCAACGTTGTCCAAAAGTAGTTCCAACAGTTCATATTCTGAGTGTGCCGGCATAAGCCTGTTCATATAAAGTATTATCTCCCTCTGGTGAATACCAGAGTTTTAAGATAAGTATGCGATGCCGAGCTACAGAGTCAAGAAAGTGAAGTCATTACACTTGTGAATGTCTGTTAAGCCCTTGTGCCGCCAACTATCAGGCCTCGGTCAGGTCTATAATCAATAGTCTCAAAAAATAATTACACGGCACTTGCAGCGATATAAGTAGGGGAGTAGTAAGAGGAATCAATGACTGTAAATAAATTATAAAGTATATAAACGATCAAACTTATTCTCTGCGTCTTAGTATATAAGAATCATTAGTGTGTCTCCTTATGAAAATGAACCAAAATGAAACAAAAGCATGAACATGTCTATACATAATTTTCAATATGCAACACTAACACAAATATAGTTATGTAAGCTATGAATTGATGATCTCGTTCACGAGTACCTCAGGCACCTCTTTTCACAAACTTATTCTGAACACTAAACACCACCCAAAATATTAAATGGTACTAATAGTGTTTGCCGTAGAGGTAACATGAACAAATCTATGTCATAAGAAATTTTGATGACACATACACACACACACAAAAATCAACCAAAGCAAGACCGTACTAATCATGTCCCCCATAGGCCCATAGTGTTTAACATGAAAAACTCTTGAATCGCACACGCAGACTCAAGTGGAGGTCAATTAACCTGAAGTTAACTTCAAACTTAAGTCGCAAAAGATACCAAACTACTTAACATCCTATTTACACTTGACTAGCATATTGAAAATCTAGAGCTTATAGTCAGTATCCAATAAAATACGAAACTAAGGCAGTATACCAGTTATTATAGAGCCGATCACAGAATAACATATAAACCAAATGCAAAAAAAAAAAAAGAAAAAAGAAAAAAAAAAAAAAAAAAAAAAAAAAAAAAAAAAAAAAAAAAAAAAAAAAAAAAAATCTGTCACTCATGGAACTACTGATCCAAGCTTAGCAATTCTGTTTCCATATACACAGGGTCAAGTAAATAGCAAATGTAGAAAAGTAAACCTGACAGGGAACGGAAAGAAGTATCGTTGCCATACCATAGCCAACATAAAGTCAATATTGATGCTTTTAACGCCATAAAGTAGTATGTTTTCTCTTTTCCCTAAATCCCGATGTACTAATAAACTCACTAAAGCTTATATGCTCAAGACAGGGGACTAATAATGATTCACACATAGTACAAGGGCCACAAGTTATGCCATGTATCATCGTAACATTTGATCTACTTGATGAATCCATTCTACAAACAGTGAGCTGGAGCAGATGCCATGCATAACAAGCAAGACCGACTTTCAATCACTAGCACCCCAACGAGTAACTAGCTCCTAACTATAAGGTGACAGCTCTATTAAAATTTACGCAGGACGATGCCAATCCTAGATCACAACCTTCATAAGCCAGTTCCCACCATAGCAACACACAATTCATTCATATTCTTCAATCCTTGAACACGCACCACCAGCAATAACAAATAAGCTGATACGAACCGGATTCGATTAAGAGATAAAAAGAACAATAATGATAAATAAAGATAGGTGATCAACTTTCGAGAGGCCGATCTCTCTCCTAATAATGATATCAAATCACTAAACCATTCATAATATTCTGCATAAGTGTTTTTACAGCCCTAATGATCTTTAAATACTAAATAAATCCTAGACTTGCCATAATACTATATCTTGTTTACCAAGATAATACATTAAAAGGAAATTACTAGAAAAGTAAACTAATTAATAATAAGGAAATACTAAATAATAATAGTAAGAAAATATCCTAATGATCAGGGTCGTATCATTACTCCCGCCCCCAAAATACACCTTGTCCTCAAGGTGTGGCTGTAAACATTCTTGATTCCGGGATCCCATGTTCTCCTTTGTGCAAAGAGATGTCCAGACCAGAAAACTTGTTCCAACCACCCAATGAAGATCATAGTTTGCTGGAATGAAAACCCTCTCTTGTACTTTCTTCCTAACACTTGGACCACCAAATCCAACACATGATCACATTTTAAGTTAGGCTCATACGAAGGCCAACAACTTGGTTTTAGTGCCTGACCTTCCTGTGTCACATCCATGTGTGGTTTTAGATTACAGTAATCAGGTGTGGCATGAATATTCTGCAAACCAATTCCACTGGCAGGCTGCCAATCATCTTCTCCTTGTGCTCTTAAGGAATTTGTTCCATCTTTTTCCGGCTTCTGTTCCACGGCCTCTGAACTTGACCCAAGACCAACACCTTCACCGCATTTTTCTGTTGCCAAGGTCTTGGTTGCAACCTTAATAACTTTACTTTCTGAATTCTTATCAATCTCATCCTTCATCTCCTTTAACCTTAGTTTTATCTTGGCAATCTGTTGTCGAATCTCCACCATATCCTTATAAGAGTTTGGTTCAGTAATCACCATTCTTTGCTCAGATGCTAGAAAAGCTCGTTGCTTTTCCAACTGGACTCGGATTCGTCTTACCTTATCATTCCATTCTTCTTCAAACGCGCTCCTGTGTTCCATTGATTCAAGAAATCAAGTATGTATACTTTTTCCTGACAAACAGTAATTCCCCTGCTCCGTGAACAGTACTTCTGATGAACAATGTTCGGATGAACAGTAACTCGCTGAACCTTTTTTTTTTTTTTTTTTTTGTGGAACCCTAGAATCGAATGGCTCTGATACCAATTGATACGAACCGGATTCGATTAAGAGATAAAAAGAACAATAATGATAAATAAAGATAGGTGATCAACTTTCGAGAGGCCGATCTCTCTCCTAATAATGATATCAAATCACTAAACCATTCATAATATTCTGCATAAGTGTTTTTACAGCCCTAATCTTTATATTTATCTTTACTACATATAATGGAAAAATAGTCAAAGTGGAATTGTGGAAAACTGAATTTTTGGTCAATGCCCGTAATACCCTTGTCAAACTAATATGGAAAGTCTATGTCAATCAATGTCTGTCAAAGCTTCTCACATAAGCCTCCTAATTTTCGGTCCACTCCACCCTTCTCCTCATCTCTCCCTCTAACCTACGCATACCAAACACATCTGTATTATCTTCTCTTTCTCTCGCCTAATACACACACCATAACATCCTTGTTACCGCCACCATTAACCCGTTCCCCAATCATTGCCGCCACCACTTCCCTAACCGCCGCCACCCTTTAATTCGCGAAATCTATTGATGGTTCTGTAAGTTAGAGTGGTTTTGGATTTTATTTGGTGGTTTGTGGTGTGCTTGGTGGTTTTGGGTGTGTCTTGTGGTTTGGGTGAAATGATTGTTTCATACATCAAAAGCATACTATTGACGTTTATGGAAAAGTGAAATGATTGTTTGTGGAAAAGCTTCTTTCGGGGTATTCATTTGTTTTCAGGTACATATGATCACCACATCAATGTTTGGGATACCAATACCACTCAGGTACATATATGACCCTTATTTTGCTCAAGCTGATTGTTTTCATGAATCGGATTTTAAATTAGTCATCCTTAATGTTCTGTTATTGATAGGTTGTGATGGATTTTAAGATGCCAGGAAAGGTTTATAGGACAGCCATGTCGTCGTTGGCCACATCTCACATGCTTATTGCCGCTGCAACTGAAGATGTTCTGGTTCGCCTTTGTGATATGGCTACAGGGGCTTTTGCTCACACGTTATCGGGTCATCGTGGTATGCTTATCGTGTTGTAGACATATAATACTTATGTTAAAGGTTATGTATATTAATCGTTACTTGTGAGAGTGGAAAACTCAAGAATGGTCGTATCTTAATAATGATGTATATGGCCCAGTATGCGGATATTCATAGTGTAGTAATGATATCAATTAGTCTAAGTTTTATTTTCAAAACACATGAATTATGTACTAAGTTTTGATCCGATAGAATGGTATTTCTGATCTTAGTATAATGTGCTCCCCAATTGTAATTCAACCCTTAATTTAACATTGCACAATAAAATTAGATGTAGGGTAATGCAATTATGTGAAATTATACACGTGGTTCTGAAGGCTCACTTAGTTATTTTGTTAATGATAGATGGTGTAATGGCAGTGGAGTGGTCTACTTCCAGTGAGTAGATTTTGATGACGGGGGGTTGTCATGGAGCAATGCGTTTTTGGGATATTAGACGCGCAGGGTGTTTTTCTGTTTTAGATCAATCTCACTCTCAGCTTGGAAGACGCCCACCTCTACTTAAGCAATCCACTACTAAGGTTGTGCTCTTTCATCTGCAACTTTTGCAATATATACCATGCTTCTAGATTTTAATAGCCGTGAAATTGATCAGTTGCACTATTAATCATATTAATATGTTGTAAATATGTTGATTCAATTATATTGTACCAAAGTTCAAAAAAAATTATATTGTACCAAGCAAACAGATTCTAGGCCAAGAGGGTTCTAACTTCAAAGTGTAGGCTTTTGTAAAATTGCGGCAAAGGTAAAACAGAAAATAGGCCTTTTGCTAAAGCCGTAAGGCTTTTCTTGACCGTATAGTAGCCAACTAAACACTACTATAGTTTTATGTGTGTTTGGGATAAGCCTTCTTATTGCTCGAAAAATAATGAAAAACTACTACTGTGCAAATATACCGTTACAACTATATATTTGACTTCATAAGTAAAATTTTAAGACGAGTGTTTGCAAATGGGTGCCTAACATTTAACTACCAATCACCGTTGTTTGGAATGAGGCCATATAATATTCTACCAATTCAGTCTTTATGTTCCCTTTTAATATGTGTTCATTTTCCTGTTCTACGGTGACTTTCAAGTTTGTTACAGTATTATTTGGAAGAAATAGTAGATTAGTGGTAATTAAAACATGTAATTTTTAAATGGTTGATTAGGTTCATAAGTAACCCTGCTATTCAAATGGTCATATCACGATTATAGTGTTTTGTAATCTGATGTTTCTTGATATTTTTTTCTATACAGGTTGGATAAGAGAGCTTCAATTTTGGATTTGAGGGTGGAATACCAAGATTTGGAGAAGTTCTTTATCATCAATCGTTTTGCTAAATTTTATGGAAGGGGATAAGGGGATGTTGAAGCTTCGTCATCTACGAATACACCAAAAGCTCACCCTCGAGATATGTTACTGCAATCCAGTTTGAGTAACACTGTTAGTTTTAACGTTTTTTTCAAAGTTGTAGTTGAAAGTGAGGGATACCACATCTTATTTTTTCTTCTCATTTTATGCAGATCAAAGCTGTTACCAGCCACAATGTTCTACTACATCAAAGGTTAGATAACATGTGCTATTGCACCAATCTTGCAACATTTTAAATCATCATATCAGTGTCTTTTTTACTTTTGAATTGAATGCCTAATCTTGGGTTGCATGATTGCCTCCATAAACTTTGTACATGTAGACCTTTTCGAATCATATTTAGGTTATACAAATGAGCAAGATCTTTAATTGTTCAGGACCTTCTAATGTAGACCTTTTATCACTTTTCTTTGTGTTGTTTGTATATTTTTTTGAAATACTTTGTGTATAATTTTATAAGCAAAACTAGGGCCATTTACATCTTAAATTATTGTTCATCTGATTGCTCTATTTTCTCAAAACCCATATACAACGACAAAAAACCCTGCGAGGCCGCAACGCGGACTAATTCCTTCCGGCTAATGAAGCGACTACTCCAGTCTTCCCTAAAAAATAACCGCCAACTACGACGCCCCACCGCAACAGACCGGTGCCCAAATCGCTTATAATTATAGCTCACATATTATTAAATAATGTTGTACATATAAGAATCATATGCATTACATGAAGCATTGAATGTAAAATTTATAATACCATTTTTGTCTTTTACTTATTTTAAAGGTTCCATTCTGCATGGTTAGAGTTTTCATTTTGGATACATGTAACTTTTGCTTAGGTTAATTTTGTGCCAATCATTTTATGTAAGTGCAAGTAACTTTTTATGTTTCACTTCGAACCCAAGGTGAAAGGCTTAATCAATATATTTTCAGTCCTATTGTTGTACCAAGACCATATTTGAGTCTATCGTTAATGAGGTTCCGTTGCCGAACCGTTGCCAATTAAATGCATGCAATATAAGTTTTTGTTTAGATGGGAGTTTTGTTTTTATACTATCAATGTTTTAATATATTATTTGACACATTTTAATAATTTTTCTTTAATTAGAATTGTCGTATGTTAAAATTTTTTCATTACATTTGAATTATTTTACATTTAATGTATAAACGTAACAGGAAATACTTAGCCATAACATCACAATTATAACTGTTTGCCGCTAGAAATCCCGTTGCTATATATGCACGGGTACTCGTCTAGTGATCTTTAAATACTAAATAAATCCTAGACTTGCCATAATACTATATCTTGTTTACCAAAATAATACATTAAAAGGAAATTACTAGAAAAGTAAACTAATTAATAATAAGGAAATACTAAATAGTAATAGTAAGAAAATATCCTAATGATCAGGGTCGTATCATAAGCATTATGCCAAATACATTTGCTATGAAACATTTCAACGTATAGGTCCACTCTAACTCAGCTAATTGTTTTGCCCTAATCTTGCAAGTCTAAATCGGAACCACAAACCAGGCACCAAGACTAGCCATAAACAGATAGACAATGACTTGGCCGATGTCTAGTATTTATTACTAGAAAAGCTTATGGTCTCATTGCTTAATGAAATAAGTAAGCACTTTATAGCTGATTATTTCAAATGCCTTATTTAACAATTAGTCAGATGAGCGGCTGAGCGCTTAAATTAAACAATTCAAAACGCCCTTAAAACTGCACTAAGGGGGTGTTTGTTTAAGCTCACAAATCCAAAATAAGCTTAAACCATAAACCGAAAACTCGACAAATAACACCAGAAAAAGGAATAAACCTCTAAACATAACCAATTCAATTCATACCATCAGAATCATTAATCAAGACATAATTGTAAATTCATCTATTATAATACACAAATAAACATTCTGTATATGAAACATCTTATTTAAAAACATTAAAAAAGAACCTAAGTCTTAACAATTGATTGATTGACAAGTTTGTTAAGCTGATTCTGTTGATGAAGAAACTTTGTTCTAAGATACGACTCAATAATCTCCATAACAGATACAAATCTCTTCATCTCAATTAGCTTTTTACTCAACTCTTCTTCACGCGCTCTTGCTCGTTGAAGCCGTGCCTCTGTTTCCGCTAAACGTAATCTTAGGGTTTCAACGACGGCTGTGTTTATGGTTGTTGGTGGTCGGTCGGTGACGTCATCTTCGGAAGGTGGGAGTCGTTGAGAACCGTAGCACATGATGGTGGTGGTGGGAAGGTGAGAGTTGTTGTAATGAACTTGTTTTTGGGTTTTGGGGATGTATGTATGTATGTATGGGTGTAATAAAAACGACTAGTGTCCTAGTAAATTCCTGGTCGAAAGTTGGGACTCTGAGTTCGATTCGTCCTTAGACTAAACGGAGTGGTCGTGAAACCCCCTCCGTGACAAGGCGGTCATGCGCCACACCCCAAAACGTAAGGACCATGTCACGAGCGACCGAGTGAAAATGTTGGCAAATTTAGTGATCGGCTCACCATAGTTAAAAAGTAATAAATGTGGGCTCCACCTCTTTTATACCGTTACATAATAATAATAATAATAATAATAATAATAATAATAATAATAATAATAATAATAATAATAATAATAATAATAATAATAATAATAATAATAATAATAATAATAATAATAATAATAAATTAAATCCCTGGCATGCAGGTGGATATGCGCAAAGACTTTGTGATGGATTGGATAGCCATCATACTTATCAGTTGTTTAGGATATGTGCTTTAGGATAAGTACTTGTTATGTTTTAGGATAAGTATTGTGTTATCACATAACTAGCAATTAAGGTTCTGTCATTAATGTAAAGTAATCAATCAAGTTTAAAGATCAAAATATCTCTAATTCTTCTCTCCTTCCTTTCTGACGGAGCCCGCATCACGCTTGAAGAGGTGCTACTATCGATACTACCTTAACGGGTCGTATCAATTGGTACTTTCATTGAGAGTCCTCGTTGAAAGGGCTACCAAATTAGGGTTCCAATAAAAAAATTAAAAAAATAAAAAAATATTAAAAAAACTATTGTTCATCTATCACAATTCACGAGTTACTCTGCACGACATACTGTTTATGGCATCAAGCAGCAGCGATCGGGGTGCACTATCTAAGATTTTGCAAATGGGTACGATGGCCCAATATCAAAGTGAGTTTGAGAAACTTATAAATCGAGTAACGGATATCTCTAAATATTTACTTTTCTCGTTTTATATCTCTCGACTTAAACCGGCTCTTCAATGTGCACTCTTAATGTCAAACACCACAACTTTAGACGAAGCTTTTTCATTAGCTCGTTTAATCCAAGCATGTTTTGCGGACCAATGACCGACTACAACCAGCGGTACACTCATTGGATATCAACAGAAAGCATTTGATACTTCTGCAACATCAGAAGTTACACCCGAAATTCCAACTGAAGTTGCACTAGAAGTTGTACCGAAAGCTACTACCATCGTCACATTTACAAAGATTGAAGGGACTGTTAAGTTTTACATTCCTAAACGTGCAAGGAAAGAAGATATAAGTAACATAGGAATTGTCGCACCTGGTATGGATGCTACAATTAAAATGCGTGATTTAGATGATTGTTCCTTGTTGTTGCATTTAAAATATGTTACTGAGAAAGACTTAGTTTTGGTTATTTGAAGTTTAATTATTGGAAATGGCCTACAAGGAAGAAAATGGGTGGGTCTATCTTACTAATGAAATCATGTTCTTATTCAAATTGGGTAGAATGAAGTTGTATATGGCGGGCTAAATTTGGAAACCAGACATGTAAATTATGGACAACCATGGCAACACTTTTAGATGTATTTTATTCATTTCATTATAATCCAAAAGAGGGTGAACTACAAGTCGTAGTTTGGGATCCTGGAATTACATGAGGCGAGATTTGGAAGCAACACCTTGAGGACAAGGTGATTTCCGAAGCAGTAGGGAATGATACGCCTACTGTTGGATAACTATCTAGTTATTAAGTCATATTCGAGTCATGTTAGGATATGTGTCAAGTGAGTCATTGTTTAGGATAAGCATTTGAGTTGTGTTAGGATACATGTTCATTGTAATCGTTATCATGAATCGGTATTTATACCGCATCGTTATGAATGAAGTCAGTAAGCTTTTGTCAAATAAAATTATATTTGTCTTCTTCTTCTTCTTCTCAAGGTGCTTTCATTGAGAATCTCGTTGAGAGGGCTACCAAACTAAAGTTCAAAAAAAAAAAAAAAAAAAAAAAAATTGTTCATTGATCACTATTCACGAGTTACTGTTCTTCATGTTCATGGCATCGGGCAGCAGCGATCGCGACACACTATCTAAGCTCTTGCAAATAGGAACGGTGGTTGAACATCATAGTAAGTTTGAGATACTTATAAATCGAGTAACGGGGATCTCTGAAAACTTACTTAAATTGTTTTATATCTCCAACCTTAAATCGGCTCTACAATGTGCACTCTTAAGGTTAAACCCCACAACTTTAGGCAAAGCTTTTTCATTAGCCCGTGCAACAGAAGCACGTTTTGATGATCAGCAATCGCCTTCTTTCAGCAACAAAACAAATAGTAACAATAGCGGGCTGCAAAACCAAAACTTGACAACGTCACGTTTTACTGTGTCATGTCAGGAACTGTTGACGAGGCTGTATTTGTGAAAGTGTTAGTGGATGGTAAACAAGATGATGCGAAAGTGGTGGGTGTGGCCGATGTACAAAACAGTGACGAGCCAAACGTGTTGGAAGGTAAAGGGTTTATACGTGTTGAGGTAAATGAAAATAACAAAGGGGTTGATAAAGAAGCCCAATACTTTGTTTATACCCTACATGTTCATATTCCGTTCTTGAAGTGTCTTAATGACAAGTACATAAAGGATAAAAAAAATGAAGGCTATAATTCAAAGAAGATTAAAAGTTCTTTTCAAGACAACACCTTGAGGACAAGGTGGTTTTGAAGGAGTGGGGAATGATATTCCTGTGGATATGCACAAAGACTTCGTGATTGGTTAGGATAGCCATCATACTTATCAATTGTTTAGGATATGTTTTTAGGATAAGTATTTGTTATGTTTTAGGATAAGTCTTGTGTTTGTGTGATTTATCACATAACTAGTACTTAAGGTCCTGTCATTAATGAGAAGTAATCAATCAAGTTTAAAGATCAAAATATCTCTCATTCTTCTCTTCTTCTTTTGTGACGGAGCTCGCATCACGCTTGAAGGGGTACTACTATCGATATTACCTTAACGGGTCGTATCATTCCCCCTACCTAATTTTTTACTTATAAATACCCAATAATTTCATCATTTTTTCATAAACGTTACATAACTTCATATTTGATCCCTACAAAAGTTTGATATGGCTTGTTCGCTTCAACATACTTTCGATGAAATCATAACTTGTGTTGAGAAATTAATTGAGGAGGATACCGTTCGTCAGAAAGTGTTGATCGACTTACTATGCAATTTGACAAGGCATGCGAAGCTAAAGATGATCTGCGGAAGGCGTACAAGAAATGCAATGACATTCCACAAGAAAACCGTGCTCAAATAGAGGTTTTTTTAAATGAAAAATCTTCGAAAGATTACGAGATGCATAATGCTCTGTTTAAAAAGGTATGACAACCCGCTATTTTTCCAGTTCAACACTATTTATTAAACTCAAACTAGCTATTTTGAAGTTTACTAGAGGACAAATTACGCATAAATTTTTAGTTAAATAAACGTAAAACAAGGAATAACTCTTTTGTGCATTATGACTCTAGAAAAATTTAATCTACAATATTACATTACATTGCCACTACTCCAGTTCATAATTAATTTATTGGGCATTTGCATTTTTATTTATTTGCAAGTATTAATTTAATTAATACTTCTCACAATTTAAATAAACACCCAATGTACCCGACACTCTCAAAAATTATTTTAATACATTCTTACATTCCCCAAATTATTACAAAAGTACAAAAATTATTTTCTTACACCTTTATATTTCTATTACTAAGACCACTTAATTATACGTATTTAACCTTAACTACAAAACAATTACCCAATACCTATTTTTAATACCCAATACACCCACAAAATACACTTTATACAAATTATATACACTCTTTTATATTTATCCTCCTATAGCCATCTTGACCATAATTTTATATTTACCCCCTACATCAAATAGTATGGCTAAAATAACCATCTTGACCATAAATTTGGGACAAATATTCAAACATAGAAGACCAATTTTACAAATGTTGGCTTGACTACATTTTCTTTTCTCATTTTTTTGGGTTGACATCCCAACCAAGCGCCACCCTAATATTTTTTGTCCAATCCAAGATATAGCCAACTAAATCACCACAATTGTAATCTTTATTGACTACTAGCTTAGTAAAGTATTTTAAAATGCAAAGGCCTTACTATGTATAATTTATGTATTTAGATCATGCCTTGAATATATATAAATAGAACCAAACTAGCTCACATTTAACAAAGAAAAACACACAACACTCTCAATTTTCTCTCCATAAAATTCGGCCAAGGAAAGAAAACAAGAAGAATTGGGTTTTTGCTTGATCAAAGTTCTTATTATTAGCTTATTGGGTATAATAGTTAGTTTACAAATGTTTTGGAGTATTGGAGTCAGGTATATTAGTGTTCTTTGGCATCACATATTCCTATTGATCTCAAGTTGCGGTTAGAGTATCGCGCCTCGATCTTTCGCGCACACATTTGCGAGTATCGTATTACCATTGTTTGAGGTGAGTCATAGCCCCATTTTTACTCCTTTAATTACTTTATAAACTTTTTGGGGGAGATACATGCTCAACTACTTGCTTTTACTCTAAACTTTTACATATTATTGTAAGTTTATAGTCCCTTTCTTTAACTTTACGTCGCTATACAAACTTAGGGTGGGAAACATGCCAACACTTTATGCAAACACTATATGCAAACACTTTGTGAATGACAATTGCTTTTATGCAAACACTTTCTTGCAAATACTTTTGTTAATACAAATATCGCCTAAAAACGTTATTTATATTTTATGATCTTTGCTAAGTTTTGTTAATGACAAAGTACAAACTTTAGCTTATAAGTAATTCATCACTTTAGTTTTAAGTCTTGTATAAACTAGACTTTACATTTCTTTTTAAACAAACATAGTTTTATATTCTTTTGGAAAAGAAAGTGTCAACATCACTTAATAGAAAGTTTATGTGTTTGACATTTTGGTTCTATACATTATTGAGACAGTATTCCACATAGATCATGCATGCAATAAGTTGATGTTGACCTTGTTATTCTTCGGAGAAATTTACTTTGTGTGCAAGTTTGTTATGTCATTACTGGCGGAACCTGGATACACGGGCGGAACCCTTCGGAGGGTCCGTTTTCAGCCAGAGCTGACACTTTTTGTCTATAAATACAAAACAACTTGCAAGAAATTTCTTATCACTTTAGGACATATTATTCATATTTTCTCTCATCTAACTCAGTAACATTTGACTTGTGTGATTCTCTGATTGCAGCGTTTCTAGCTAGTAAGCTTTGAACCACTGGGTATCGTTGTCCCAACGAGCGGTGAAATTGATCAAGTTACTCAAGTCGTGAGTTATGTGTTATGAATGAGATTTATAAAAGATTTTGTTTTGTTTTAATTAAACTACAAAAACTTAATTGAAAAGTTAAACTAAGTAAAGAACGGAACAAAGAGAAATAAAACTAACAATTAAAGAAAACATGAGTTTAAGAAAGAAGTAAAAGAAATGTAACACGAAAGCAATAAAGAAAATGTTTTTGTATTTTTAATTAACTAAAAGAAAGTTGAATTACAAAAATAAAACATGTCAAAGAAAGATAAACTAAGTTAAAAAGATTAAACGAAAATTCGACAGAGTAACG
Organism: Artemisia annua; assembly: GCA_014162995.1. Classification (NCBI taxonomy): domain Eukaryota; kingdom Viridiplantae; phylum Streptophyta; class Magnoliopsida; order Asterales; family Asteraceae; genus Artemisia; species Artemisia annua. The sequence goes on from LBNU01023144.1 coordinate 39,544, forward strand.
GTAAGAAAGTAATAAAAGAAAGCTCCACTCGATAAACGATGGAGTGTAAATAAGCCTAGCTCGGCTAGAAAAACAAACAAGTTAAAACAAAATAGCAAAAAGGAAACAAACTCGAAAGCTCGGGACCAATCTTGCAAGATAAGACTTTGCCAAGGTCAACTCGCAAAGTAATTGAATTGCTTACTCGCAATTAATGTTGCTTACTCGCAACTGGATTCTTATTCGCAAAACCTTGGACCCTTACTCGCTATTTGCCCCTTATTCGCTAAATACCTCATACTCGCAGAAATTATGTTCGCAAGAAAGGCTACTCGCTATTTTCCTTATTAGCTAAAAAAAAATCTTACTCGCTAAAAAGAAATGATATTCGCAACTTTTGTGAGTTTCTTATTCGCTAAAACACACTAGACCTTATTCGCTATTGTTGAGAAAAACCATATTCGCTGAAACTTAAAACAAAAACACTATTCGCTATTTTGGAAAATTCACTATTCGCTAAAACCTATTTTATAGAAAACATTACGTAAAATTTAGATACTCATGCAAAAATAANTTGATAAGGTCGCGGGAGCAAAGTGCAAGCTCGAACCACGGGTATCGTTGTCCCAACGAGCGGTGAAATTGATCAAGTTACTCAAGTCGTGAGTTATGTGTTATGAATTGGATTTATAAAAGATTTGATTTGGATTTAATTATACTACGAGAACTTAATTGAAAACTTAAATAAAGTAAAGCACGGAACAAAGAGAGATAAGACTAATAATTAAAGAAAACATACGTTCAAGAAATAAGTAAAAGAAATGTAATAAGAAAGAAATTAAGAAAATGTTTTTGTATTTTTAATTAACGAAAAGAAAGTTGAACTAAGAAAATAAAACAAGTGAAAGAAAAATAAACTAAGTTAACAAGATTCTAAGAAAAATTCGACAGAGTAACGGTAAGAAAGTAATAAAAGAAAACTCCACTCGATAAACGATGGAGTGTAAATAAGCCTAGCTCGGCTTGACAAACTAACAAGTGAAAACGAACTAACGAATAGAAAATAAATCTAACAAGTATGGAACCAAACCCGCAAGATAAGTCTTTGCCAAGATCAACTCGCAAAGAAAATTAATTGCTTACTCGCAATTCACTTGCTACTCGCAAGATTATTCTTATTCGCAAATCAGGACCCCTACTCGCAAGATAAAAGCTTACTCGCAATGAACCTTGCTAAAAAAAAAACCCTACTCGCTATAACATGACCTTATTCGCAAAAAACCCTACTCGCTATTTTAGAAAACCTTATTCGCAATTTCTGAAAATTCCTATTCGCTATTTTTGTGAGTTGCTTATTCGCTATCACACACTAAAAATCCATATTCGCTATTGTTTGAGAAAAACCATATTCGCTGAAACCTAAAATGAAAACACTATTCGCTATTTTGGAAAAATTGCTTATTCGCTAAAACCTAGAAAACATTACGTAAAATTTAGAGACTCACGCAAAAATAAAAAGAACTGATTTTTAACGTAAAATAAGCTTAAGGACTCAAAAGAAACTAATGTCTACTTATTAATAAGCACTCTAGAGGATTCAAAAGAAGCTTTTACAAGCTTTACGAGCTTAAATAAGCTCAAGTCCAATTCTAGGGCTTGTAACATGTAAACAACTTTTAAGCAATAAAAATGACAAATAAGCTAAAGAAGACTTTATGAAAACTTTTAAATAAGCTTAACAAAAACGTACAAAAGCTCTCACAAGCTACCAAAACCCAAATAAGCTCAACTCATGATCATAAGGCACGAAATAAGCTTTCATGCAAAGGTGGTGCAACTTTTTGTGAGCTTATTTGAATCAAAGTAGAAGAAAGAAGCTTGGATAATAAGATGAAAAGCAATGAAATAAAGGTAAATAAGCAATACAATAAGCAAGTAAAAAGCTTTAAGACTTAAAAGAAAATTTGCATTAAGAAAACATTACATGAAAATAAGCTAAACTAGAAAACTACTAAAAACTAACCACACCAAAAATGAGGTTGAGGGTGGTATTTAAGGACTCCATGGGTGGGTTCCTTTTACATCAAGCCCCCTAAATTCTTATAAGTTCATGAAATGACA
>LBNU01023144.1:42377-57584 GCA_014162995.1 Artemisia annua
ATCTTCGGTAGATGATGACTTAGTCGAAAGTCCAACAATGGTAAGACAAGCAAGTTAAGTAAAATGACAAGGAAGATGAACTATTAAAAAGAAATAAACATAGATGTTTAAAATCCTAAAGTCATATACTAACGATTATCACAACGTTAAGGATAAAGGTCATAACATAAGCAAGGTCTTCTTACCTCGAGTCAAACATTGAATCAAGAAATATTGACCTTGGTCATATGTCTTGAGTCATGAGTCTTTGTGAAATCAATCAAATGTGATAAAAACAAGCTTTTGGAAATTAGAGTAAAACTACAAGTTTTAACAAATTAAAACTTTCAAAAATAGATTGAGTGAACGTAGTGTCATCAATTGAAAGATTTTTTGATAATACAAGCAAGCTCCAAAAGCAAGAAATTATCACTCAAAGACATTCATAATTACTCTCTTGTTCTCAATAGTTAAGGAGTTGATGACTTATCAAGAATGAGATTAGTAAATCCGTAGATAAAACTAAACATAGAGAAATGTTCAGAAGATTACTTGTTTTCATAACAATTAGATTCGACATTATGTTTGGTGCTTATCTATGTGCCCGTTTTAGAAAAGTATCTAAAACATCTACTTTGGAAGAGAGTGTTTGAACACGTCAAAAGATACTACACAAGAACTATGGTATCCCAAAAGAACGGGAATAGAAACCATAAGTGTACACCAAGTTGAATTATGACGGTGATTAAGATAAGAGAAAAAACACAAGTTGTACTTGCACTTTTATGCTTTCTTACCAAATGATTCTCAAAGAAGCCTAAAGCTCTCAAAACGACATTGGACGAAAAAGCACGTTAACAAACTCCTTGAGATGAAGCAATCTCACGTCAACAACAGAATCCCCCGTTTCAACAAATGAAGCATCAACGTCAGCGTCAATCCAATCCATTATGCTCTTAGAATGACATAATGAGATTCATCATCATAGAATTGGTAAAAATGTTCATTGAGGAACATCTCAACCAATATCGTTCATTCCGATAACCACATTGGTAGACACCCATTCGAAATCTCTTGGATTAGGATCTTTCAACTTTCCTAGACCTAGTTTAGGACTTATGAAACCTAAAACCTTAGGTTTGAACACTAGAGTTTGATCACTTTAATCACATTAAATCCCCTTTGTTTTTCCTGCTAAGCCGGCGGAACCCTCAGCCCATACGGGCGGAAACAAATATTTGGTTCCGCCATATCCGCCGAACCTGCAGTCTATTTTATCTTTTATTCAAAACCAAACACCCTCCTAACTCATTCATCAACTTTTCAAACAGCCTCCACCTTCTCAAAAACACACAACCTCATGAATTTTAGGGCTTTCACTCTAATCTCTTCGAATCCAATAAACTTTGTAAGTATTCTAATCATAATTGGATTTGTAATTAATGTATAACATCTTCATTTACATTCATTAACAAAAATCCTAGGGTTTATGCATAAACTTTTTGATTCATGAAAAAATTGGTTGGAAACCAATCATGTCTTCCATTAGTTAAAAGTTGTATCCTTTGTTCATAAAGTTAGCTTTGGTTATTATTTTATTGCCAAACACACCAAGTGTTTTGTTTCTCAAAAATAATTTTACCATCTAGAACATGATTCTTTACCACATTGTTAAAACAAATGAAAAACGTCATCAAAACATTACTTGCATATTGTCTCTTGAATGCTAAAGGGGATACATAACTAATATGCATTCTCGGGTACATTCAATCGAAGACACATTCAAGTAGGAGCGTGTCGGTTATCTTTTGTTTATATAACAAAATTTGCATGACAAAACAATTTGAGCATCTAAATGAGTCAAGATAACCGAGTCTCCATATTGTTTGCATGTAGGAACACATTAGAACATCCATATGGTTAAAAGTCGTTAACTTAAAATTTTGTGTTTTCTAGGAATCATCATGCCTTCTGCAATATTCTCCGATCACAAGGATACTCTTAAGTACTTACCCAAACACCATAGAACCCAAGGTCTTTCTCAAGATCAAGTCAAAACCTTTAAGAGTTTAGAAAAACGTTATGTTCATGAAGGGAGAACCATTCACCCATCCTTCTTAGAAGGAACTTCCATTCGCCAAGATCTTGCAACCATTAACTTCGATTGTCTTCTAGACATTGATGAACAAATTTGTCCTAGGTTCATATTTGAGTTCTATGCCACCTTTTGTCTTTCTTGTAACGAGTATGGTCAAATGCTCTTGCACTTCGCTATCAACCAACATCAAAACACCATTTCATTAGAACAATTTGCTCAAATCCTAGGCATTCCAAATAGTGAAAATTATCTCTTTACGGATAAATGGCACCTCACAAGTCTTGACACTATAAATTGTGATCCCGCTCATGCCTCTCTTCCTATTAGTAAGGATATACTTCGTGAACATCTTTTCATAAGAACTTCAAACATTAGAAAGGATCGTTGGGGTAATGATGTTAATAAGGATCCTTATGGAATGGAACTAAGTGAGCTTAAACCTCAATTTAGGAAATGAGAAAAGGTACTTAGAGCTAATGTCATAAGCTCCGTAGGAAATAGGGATCATGTAAACACATGTCTTTGTTACATGATTTATAGTATCTCCACTAGACAACCCTTCAACTTAGCCTATTACATGGCTAGAAAAATGGCCAACATACCTTTCAACAGCAAAAACGCTCTCCCTTATGGTATGCTTCTCACCCGTCTCTTTAGAGCCATCTCACCAATCCCACCTAATAACAAAGGAATCCGTCTAGATTACTCCCTTGTTCCTCACATCTTTGTGCCTCTTAGTGATAAGAGAGTCTCTAAGACTCAAGGAAGGCTTCTTCGATCTCCTTCACCCTCATCTTCATCAATGAGTGATGATGATGGACTTCCAAACGATAAGGGACTTCCAAACGATAGATTCACCTCCTTTGGACTACCTTCAACATCTTCTCACAACATCGAATGAGTCCGAAGAATTCAAGCAAACAAAAGAAATGAGGAAGTGTATGACAAGGTACATGGGAAAGATGGAGAAGAAGTTGGATAGCTTGTGTGATGAAGCTTAAGGAGTGTTTGGCTCTAGTTTGTTTTTATAAAGTTGTGAACTTTAAACTATATGTTTCTTGTTATGCTTTATTATTATTTGCTTTTGTGAACTTCTTCGTTTGACTATTTGTGTATCTCATTACTTGTGATGAATGCCGATATGTGTTTGTTGAATTTTCATGTTTATGTTATTATTTCTAAATATGGAAATATTCGCTAGCCCCCGGTCAAAGTCCAATAAGACGAGTGTCTTGATGTCTATTCTTTGTATGTCCTAACCCGCTATACATTATATTTTTAATTTTAAGAGTTTTCAAAAAATTTGAAAATCGTCTTGCGGGTCAAAAACGTGGACTGCCTCGTTTTAGAGGCCTGGCGGAACCCTTGCAAAGGTTCCGCCAGTGCATTTTCTGGGTAAACCCATATTTGGCCCAACGGAACACAAGGAACCCTCAGGAGGGTTCCGCCTGTGTAACCCGAAGGTTCCGCCAGTCCACTGCAGAAAAATAGTCTTGTTTTTCAAAATTTCACAATTCATAAAACATCTAATCCTTTCCTTTAGTGAGAAACTATCTTCCTAATACTTCATCAAATACATTAAAACCATTTTCACCCATTAGAACCATTTGGAAACCACTTCCCGCCAAAATTCAAATTCAAATTCAAAAAAAAAAAAAAAAAAAAAAAAAAAANTAAGTGCTTATGATGATCTTTCACTCAACCCAATTCCATTGGATTGTCTTCCAATGATTTGACAAGCTCTTGTTAAACTTCCAAATCATTACAAACCTCCATTTTTGTATGGTTAAACATCAAATCCAAACACTCATTTCATGACATGTTTTCCTATAAATGTGATCATCTTTAAACAAACCAAAACTCACACCAAAACCATTACCTCACTCAACCTCAAAACACAAACTAGCCAAAGAGTTGAGATGACTAAAACCAACACCTCATCCGAATCATCAAGAAAACACACTAAGATTAGTGTAAAATCTTGTTGCTTAAACAAAACCACCAAATCAAACTCATCATCATCAATTAAGTGACTCATCATTTGATATCTCGGCACCCATCCAAGATTATTTCAACCTTGCCACACCAACACCTTGCAACACCAACATAACCACCCTTCAAGATTTGCTCAATCTTGATACTCTACCATTTTCTCCCGAACATGGGAATGCAAACATGCACACCTCACAAACAAGTGATTCAACATCACCTTTTCAACAAACTCAACCTACTTCACCTCAATCACCAAGGGAACTTTTTCAAACACCACCAACATCACCACTACCCCATTTGGAAACCTTAGAAAACCTTTCACCAAAATCATCAAACCTTCCTTCATTGTCACTTTTTGACACACTCACCCAAGATTAAACACCTCATCTACCTAGATTTCAACCAAACAAGTCATTGGAAGATGGACCTCATCACCCATCCTTGATAGAAGGTTTAGCTTACCGCTATGCTAGACCCTCAATCTTTCCACAAGATCAAGGTCATTCATACCCACAATCTTTTGTATTTCATCCCGTTTACAAATTCATTCATGATCCTCTTGAAGGAGAACCAAGCTTCCGTCATTACACATAACAACAACAACAACCATCACAAGAGTCTTCCCTAAACTTTGAGTCAACAAGTATAGGAAACCAAAACACCTCTCAACCATCCACCCTTGCTCCATCGAGCACAAGTGCTCCACCACCAACAAATGAATTCCCATTTCCACCACCTCGACATAATTGCGATCATTGTGAGAGAACGGCTCACATTACCGAAAGATGTTGAACGGAAATCCGGGAGCTAACCTATGAAATGAGGTTTATCTTAAACCACATTTTGGACCGTCTAGAAACCTTGTGTCAACCACCTCAAGTCTAGAGTTTCCAACAACAATAGGACTCCATCAAATGAACCACCAAAACCACAAACCAACAAACCAAGAGAATTTCTCTTCCACCAAAATAAAACCCACTACATTCCCCAACACACGTTTTCCTCATCCAAACAAACCTTACCCTTGTTTTTGGAAAAAGTTTCTCATTAAGGAAAGTGATGGTTTCCTTTTGAAAGATGTAGGATTTTATCTTCTTTGTTTATTTTTTCTTGTGTCGTTTAGAAATAGGATGTTAATTATGTCATTTCTTGTCTTTGACTTTCGAAAGTCAAATTTTACGTGAAATGAATTCTATTCTACTATGAGATATGCTTTGTTTGTTGACCATTAAAGTATTGTGATTGCACTTTACCTTGTAACTCTCTTTTGTAGGATAATCACTCATGTTTCCCTTCCTTGATACTCCGAGTTAGGGGAGTAATATTCAAGGGGGAGTATGAGTGGTGCATTATTACGCTTCACAACATGTTATATACTTGTCTTGTGCGGCAACTAACCTTTCTTTTGTAGGTTACATCTCAAAGACTTCTTCCTTGATACTCCGAGTTAGGGGAGTAATATTCAAGGGGGAGCATGAGAATTGCAACTAACCTTTTTCTTCGTAGGTTCAAAATCCATGTCTCCTAAACTTGGCACTCCATTTAGGGGGAGTCTTGTCCAAGGGGGAGCACGTGCATAAGTTCCGCTACGCTACTCTCCTTTTTGTTTTAAGTCTTGTATAAACTAGACTTTACATTTCTTTTTAAACAAAACATAGTTTTTATTTCTTTAAAAAGAAAGTGTCACATCACATTAATAGAAAGTTTATGTGTTTGACCATCTTTGGTTCTTACACACTTTTGGAAGTATTCCACATAGAGTCAATGCATGAAATAAGTTGATGTGACCTTGTTTGTCTTGGAGAAATTTACTTTGTGTGCAAGTTTGGTTATGTCAGTTCTGGCGGAACCCTGGGGATACACGGGCGGAACCCTTGTGAGGGTGCCGCCATTTCCGCCAGAGCTGACACTTGTTTGTCTATAAATACAAAACAACTTGCAAGAAATTTCTTATCACTTTAGGACATATTATTCATATTTTCTCTCATCTAACTCAGTAACATTTGACTTGTGTGATTCTCTTATGTAGCTAAGAAGTTCACAAGTTCATCCGAGAAGTTACAAGTTTCAACTCATAAGTTGCAAGACTTGTTATCTTTGTTGTGTATAGACTCCGATAGTTTATACGTTATTTGTATCATGTGTAGAAGTGATCGGTTAGTATTTTAGGCCTCAAAATACATAGTGTGTAGGGAGTGGTTGTACCCTTGGTAAAGAACTCGACATCTAGCTTAGTGTCGGTAATATTGTGTAAGCGACGAAGGGAGTGGTTGTACCCGTGTAAAGAACTCGACATCTAGCTTAGTGTCGGTAAAAGGAATTAGGCGACGATAGGTTGGTTCTACCTTGAACTAGAACTCGGTATTTAGCTTTGTACCGGATAAACGTGTAAGCGACGATTGTAAAGGTTTCTCCACCAAGAAAGGAGTTTGTTGACTAGTGCTTTAAACTCTCGAGTTGGATACTCGGGGCGTGGACGTAGGGCAAGGAAAATAGAGTTCCTTGTAGCCGAACCACGATAAATACTCGTGTCATGGTTTGATCGTTTCTTTACTTATTCTTACTTGCTACTTATCATATCATTGATAACATCTTTGCATATATCTTTGAATGTTTGATAAGTATATCTTAGATTAAATCTTTGATTATACGAAAGTTTTTAAAAGGATAATTAAACTAAAAAGCGATAAACTATTCAACTCCCATTCTAGTTTTCCACAACTTTTATGCAAAACGCTTCTATGGACTAAAACTGAAACTCTTGTGTAACCATCTATTACGAGCTCAGCCTAAGCAACTTATTTTCCCACTGATTGCCCGCCTTTCACGTACCATTAATCCCTGCTGGGAAGCGCGAATGTTATAAATATATCTATTGAGGGTAACGCCTCCGTCCGGGTTGGTCGCTCCAACTATGTCAAACTATGGATTCACTCACGTATACCATGTCGGAAGTTAAGTGTTAATGGGAATACACACTTACTAATGGCACCATAAACATAATGATATGCTTAGATGCATGCAGAACTGTTGTAGCTTCGGTACTGTGAACTTAGCGCTAGAGCAATATACACAACACATGATTGCTTTAATGCTTTACCGTTTATTATAAACTTATACGCGGTGTATCGAGCACATCTTTGTCCATAAATCAAACTTGATTGCTTTAATGCTTTACAGTTTATTATAAACCTATGATCTGACTAGCTTTATGCTGACCCTTTTAGCGTGTTTTTCAGATTCTTAAAGTGTTAGCTTACCTTTGGCGGCTTTTGGCATGGCATGGTTATAGGATCATGATACTCTGATATTCATTTGGGGACCACTTTATTTCTTTCATGGTCGAGTATTTCCGCATTTCATTGAATGATGTAAAATTAAATACTTCTGATTTTGAAATTTCTTCTAAACGGATATGGTAAATCCGTTCTCTTTACTCTGTGTTGTGGTACCAATTGAGTAGCACCCAAGGACACGTATGCTTCCACTATACCGAATTTTGGGGGTGTTACAAAAGGCGCGAAAAATACAAGAACAAATCAATGCTAAGTTTTTTTAGCTTCATGAAAAATACAATTAGGACGATTGTATTTTAAATTTCATATTGCAACTTTTATTTTTATGTAAATGAATGCAATTTTTGTATGTTTTCGCAACAGTTTGAAATTTTGAATTCGATAGGCTCCAATAACTATCAAATACCCCTATGAATACCCCTTTACCCTCATTCATTTTCTGACACAACTTCTTATCAAAATCTCTCAAGTATCATTCATTTTCACACAAACACTATGGCTAACGAACCAAACGAGGTGCAAAATGCTATTCTTAGGCGGCTACGGAGCAAACAATAAGCGGAGCTCCCGTTAACAATTTGTTAGCTGAGATGACTCGTTATATGGTCCAGATGCATAGCTATAGTGAAGAGGTAACCAAGATGCATTCGCTGCCTCTCAACCAGCCAGTTCACAGCTTCGGTCTACAAACTCTGCTAATGACAGAGGAATCAGATATGCGTATCTCAAATGCCTTGAAGGCCGTTAGGGAAGAAGTGATGAGAACCATAAATGAGAGGCAAGATTTGATCAACAATTACCAAGCAATAAGCTCCATTCATGTTTATAATTTCCATATTGCATTTTTAGATTCATATGTTTACATTTTTAATTTATGTAATGTTTATATGAATTTAAAAAAATAAAAGTTTTAGTTATGAATAAAAGTAAATAAATAAATAAAATGTATGAAAGGTGAGGGGAGGGTGACCAAAATAGATGAATGGTGAGAGGGAGTGAGAAGAGAGAGAAAGTTGAGGTGGCGCTGATGTGGTGGTAACCCGGTCACCACCACTCCCTTTAGCCTTAGATCTCATTTGAGCTCAGGTTGTTTTTTAAACTTGAGCCTTTTCTTTAACAGAAGCATGCATTAGACAAAATTATATTCATACAAATCATTCTCGCAAGCGAGGTAAGTTCTAGAAGAAAATAAACATCCAAACTAAACTTTGAAGTGGTAGAAAACGCATGACGAGCAACCCATTGAGCTACTTAATTATTTTCTCAAGTAACCAAAGAAAACGATGATTGCATATTATTTGCATTATAAGCGAATGTCGTCCACAAGAGCAGCTACCAGTGGCAGTGCCAGAAAATTAAATTACAAGGGGCAAACATATTCTTGTCGTCCTAAGCCAGAGCAAAGCACAACAAAACAAAATTGAGTATGTAGAAAAGGAGCTTGTGATGAGTACAAAGTGCTACAAACAAACATATTAAGCATAATCGGTAAGTTATTGATAATAATTACATTAAAAAGCATGATGGATTTGGAAATGGATTAAGCCATTGAGGGCAACTTGGATTACGGGCAGAAGGCATCCAAACTAAAAGTCCAAAAATAAAAAAGTTTTACATTGAAATTTAAAATTGTTAGAAAAATCATAGAGGGCACTCCCCCAGAACAAAACATGTCCCCCCGTCCTTGGCAGCTACACTCCAAAGTGGGCGTGTTTTAGAAGATGATAAGGAGATAGCAAGTTGGGAGTCTGATTTCACATTTTAGGTTTTAAAATGTGAATGTTAAACTTTTTTGTCATGTTTCTATTTACTTTTGTTACTCTGCTATTTTTGGTTCAATTACATAACCATTTTTAGTTCAAGTAGATCCATCACTCAAATTACTGAATGTGCCTCTATGTAAACTTTAGATATCATTCTTCTACGAAACTACTGAAATGAGCACCAAGTAATTCTCCTTCAGACATCTTACATGCATGGAATAACTTGAGAGTATCAGTCAATTCCTGATTAGCATGTCGCTGAAACATCCTTTTTAGTTCCTGATAGCGTATGGGAGCTTCAGCCAAACTGGGTAAAACCCATAAGCGATATATCGGCCCAACAACAAGCCCATTAAGGCTAAGATCCGGTGACAGGTCTGGGAAACGCCACGTGGATCGTCCTGAGCCATTAGATCGCCTTTACGGGTTACACACATTCCTAAGGGCATCGACACAAATACTTAGCCATTTCATTGGAATTGCCAAAGTAATTTTTCTCTCACGAATAACACTCACATAAAACTCAGTCGGCTCACGAGTGTTACCCCAACTCGTGACTCCGGTCACACTTTGGGGTCCTTACCAAATGTGGGAAACTGAATGATCGACCAACCCCAAATCCTGTATACCTGCGATTTTTAGCCTTTTCCGATTAACCAGAAAACCAAAAACACTAGCTATTTTTTAGCTTTCTGACACACGAAAACTCTGTTTTCAAATATTCTGTCACTAGAAAACCAAAAAAACGTCAACCATTTCACCTTCCTGGCGTTGGAAAACCAAAAATCCACCTTTCCGTCATCGTAAAATTCCTTATCACCCAGAAACAAAGGTTTCACTGTGAAACCCTCGTTTCTAGGCAACAAACCGAAACCCTATGTTTCGTTACGAAATACGAAAAACTTCACCCTGCATAAGAATCTAAAAAACCACCTTATTTACTTTTCGACTCACCGAAAAAGCACTAGTTCATCCAAAAACTTCACGAAAAAACCTATACGGGCCTGATTCATGCAAGACCACATCCGCTCTCCCACCTCGTTAAACTAATGGCGCTACCACTACCTAATCTTATCACAAGACTGGATAACCTCTCTCAACCTCCTTATTACACGACGAAACAATCCGCAGCATGAAACACGGCTTGACAAAGCCTGAAACACGGCCTAGAACAACCCTAGGCGCGGCCTAACACTAGCCTCAAATGGCTTAACATTATTGGGTTAATCCCAATCTACCCGTTTTCTACCCATCTAGAGGGTCAAACCCGAAAGTCAAAGTCAACCATAAAAAAGTCAACTCGTTGGAATAACTGCCAAATAGCAGTTACAAACAAAGGGACATGACTGTTGGTTCTGCAGAACCAACACAACTCTTATTTTTGTACCTTTTCATTTCTTATAAATAGATTAGAACTTGTAATCGATTCCTATGATAACACTTATATAGAAAATAGAGATTATTTCAACACTTATATAGAAAATAGAGATTATTTCATATTTTGGTATATTTTGATTAAAGATCCGTGAAATTGGGCCAACAATTGGTATAAGAGCCAACATCATCATTTACCAAGATTCCATTTTTGCTTTGAATCGAAAGAAAAATCCCCAGGTCTCGGTATCAAATTTTTTCTGCAAAATTATTATTCGAACCACAATAATCAAAGATTTTTTCATCTTATTGTGTTCAAGGAAGATACCCTTTAATTTCTAGTCGGCTCGTAACAAAGTTACCGGCATCTAGAAAAGGCACTTTCAAACTGATTTGCAAAAAAATCCGATTCATTTTTTCTTTTACCGAGAACATAAACAAGATTAGGGAACGAGTTTTTGTCTATTACTTCAAACAAAAACACTAATTCGATTCACAAACAAAGAACCAAACATCGAGAGGATAACATATAAGTCATCACCAAGGGGCACAAATCAGAAACATCAAAGGGAACGAACACACCTGATCTTTCAAGAAACAAGATTTGAACCCTTAATCGAATCATAATTTGATTCAGGTTATCCACAAACACCCAAATCTTGGACGAATTTCAAGATCCCCAATTTGCGAAACCCTAATTTCGCACAACAAATCAAGGATCCCAGTGGTTCGAGAACACAACCACAGGAGAAGACGTGGTTAACCAATCCATACACTCGGCGGTCAACCATCAAGAACCAGGAGCTTTTTAGTCTCAAGAAAAGAGACATTTTTATCTCTGAAGAGATAAGTAAAAAAAAAAAGAGGCCCTATAATAGCCGGGGCAACACAGAACCATCAAATAAAAGGGCTACGGGTTATAATACCCCCTCAGGTTCCAAAATTTATAAAATCAACCTTCTACTTTATTATTTTTTAGATAGTATATATTAAGTTTTAGTAATATATATTGTATTTTGATAATAACATAGTGTTTACACTGCTTATTATTATTAGGAATAATTTTTAAGGAAAAAATTAACCTTAGGTTATTCATTTTAGAATATAAAATCTCCGAGGATAGTTCTTGGATTAAAACTAGTCCTATAGAGTTTTGCTTGTCATTTTTAGACACAAAACATTAGAAGCACGCTAGATTTCTTTTTAACACACCCCGTGTTAGAATTTTAGGAGATTATTTTTTGTCAAATCCTAGAGATATGACGAAGGAAGGTGATAGTGGAAAAAAGGAAGTTAGTATAACCAATACTACTCCTGAATTCCAATGCCCGATATTAAAACCCGCGAATTACTCATCATGGGTAATTCGAATGCAAATCATTTTAGAAGCAAATGGGTTATGGGAAACAATAGAGCCGTTAGATACAACTAAATCCGATAAGAAAAAGGAGAAAACCGCTATTGCATACATTTACCAAGCCTTACCCGAAGATCAATTGCTTCAAATAACAAAGCACAAAACCCCTAAAGCCATATGGGATGCTTTGAAAACTAGACACTTAGGCGAAGATAGAGTTAAACAAGCAAGATTACAAACACTCAGATCTGAACTTGAGTTGTTACATATGAAGGAAGATGAAACAATCGACACCTTTACAGGAAAACTCACAACTCTTGTAAACAAAGCCGCTAGTCTAGGACACGAAATAGAAGATCAAACCTTAGTTAGGAAATTACTAAATGTTGTACCAGATAGGTATCTGCAAATAGTTGCATCTATAGAACAATATTCCGACCTAAGTACTATAACGCTGGAAGAAGCAATAGAGAGACTTAAGACCTATGAAGAAAGGATTAAGTTTAAGAAAGATAAACAAGTATACAATCAAGAGAGTTTGATGTATACACGATATGAAGAACAAGGAAAACCTTTTAGAGAATATGGTCAGGGAATATCTAACATTCTCGAGGCCGAGAACAAGACAAGAACAATTATCAATCTAAAAGGGAAGAACGAGCGTCTTTTGAAGAAGATACAAGAGACAAATCTCAAGTCACATGCTACCGATGTCACAAACTTGGACATTATGCATACGAATGTCAAAATAAACGCAAGAATCAAGTCAGAGAACAATCCAATTTTATTGAAGAAGACTTAGAGCCAACATTGCTTATGGCAACTATTACTGAAGAGAAATGATACAACGAGAAACCGCAGTGAGTACAGAAACAGCAGAGATTACAGAAACAGCAGAGAGTGTTGACAGACATTAGAAGCGTCAAACAGAGAGTGCAGAAACAACCGCAGAGAGTGCAAAAATCGCAAAAAGTGCAAACATCGCAAAAGATAGCAGGGAGTGCAGGAGATTCCAAAATTCGATCAATATTGCAGCAAATATTAAAGGAAGCAAAATGGAGACGACTACAAAAGACTTAAAGATCTACGTCGCAGCGATTGTGATTAAGGGGGAGAATATTGGGTTAATCCCAATGTACCCGTTTTCTACCCATTTAGAGGGTCAAACCCGAAAGTCAAAGTCAACCATAAAAAAGTCAACTCGTTGTAATAACTGCCAAATAGCAGTTACAAACAAAGGGACATGACTGTTGGTTCTGCCGAACCAACACAACTCTTATTTTTGTACCTTTTCATTTCTTATAAATAGATTAGAACTTGTAATCTATTACTATGATAACACTTGTATAGAAAATAGAGATTATTTCAACACTTATATAGAAAATAGAGATTACTTCATATTTTGGTATATTTTGATTAAAGATCCGTGAAATTGGGCCAACAAACATCAGCTGTAAGCATCCCGAGATCACCTTCAAGTACCCTATAAATCAAATCCTAGTGCCCTGATCCCAGGACACAACTTCAGCAACCCACCTCCGTAAACCTAACCTGCATACAAAAAACATGGATTTAGTGGCTTAAACTTATAAGCCTAAATTCAGTGACCCAACATTTGCACTGGCACTCGGGGATAAAAATTATCCACTAACAAAATTCCAAGGCCGAAACTAATCAGTCTTTGCAACATGCACAATAATTAAACCCAGGCAAAACATTAAGGGTCATAAAGAAGTGTCATTAAGACAATGAATGATACATAACATGCAAAGGCTAAAGCTCATTTCCTGTCAACAAAAAAGGACCAACCGTTCCCCTGGAAAGTACTCTCAATCAGGATTGAACACTATCTCCTCAAGCTCGAATGCCATTCCATCAGGCTCGTACGCCCTTAGACCAGACTTATACGCCATTAGTCAGATCAAAAGTCTGAAGTCGGCAAGCAAAGGGAAAATGGAATCAAACTGGGAAGACCCATACATGGTCAGGCAGAAAAAAGTATTGGAATTAATCTTACTATGATGAATGAAACACAGGTGATAATATGAATATAACTTTATTGATACTTGCAAATATTCGTTCATTGAACTTACAGATACATCGATCCTATATATACTAGATGAATCGGTGCCATTGAAGAGGCATACCGGTTTCACAAAAGTAAACGTTGTGTCTTTTCTAAAACGGTTATACCGTTATCCTATGACCCAGCCCAAATACAATGGGTCGTTTATACCGTATCTTACATAACATACATAATACATACTTATACTATTCTAATTTACAATTTCTAACCAAACTATACTAAGTTTAGTTTAACATCCAATACTCCCCCTTAAACTAAACTTGTCTAAGGTGAGTCTTCAACTTTCTTGACTTCTCTTCACAACAATGTAGGTTCATCGTCGGTTTCATAAATGAGATGTGCTTGTTTCTCCTTGTCTTTCCATTTGGTGCATTCTTTTGCGAAATGTCCATGCTCACCACATTCATAACACCTCATTTTATTCTTGCTTTGTTCTCCTTGCCTTGTATTTCTTTCTCGTCCTTTTCCTACTTTGTTAAAGTTTCTTCCTCCTCCTTGATTGCTTGCCATCAAAAGTTTGTTTTGATAATCTTCTTGCGGTTCATCTTGACTCTTGAGGCGTTCTTCATAAGCAGTTAGTCTTCCAACAGCTTCTTCAAACGTCATTTTGTCAATTTCTGAATATTGCTCGATGGATGCCACAATTGGTAGAAACTTCTTTGGAACGGAGTTCAGCAACTTTCCTACTAGTACTTTGTCTTTAAGATTAGAACCAAGACTTTTACACTTGCCTCTTATGCTTCCCAATTTTCCCGCAAAGTCATTCACGGTTTCATCGGTCTTCATTTTTAACGTCTCAAATTCGCTTCTCAAAGTTTGTAGGCGTGCTTTCTGAACTCGGTCTGCTCCAATATAACGTACTTTAATTGATTCCCATACTTCCTTCGCAGTCTCGTGCTGTAAAACTTGCATTAGAACATCTTCCGGCAATGTTGTGAGGATCATTGCTTTTGTTGTATGCATCTTTCTTACATCTACTTTTTCTGTATCTTCAAGCGTTTCCCAAAGACCATATGCCTTCAATATTGTCTCCATCATAATTTCCCATGTTGTGTAGTTTGTTTCGGTGAGTTTTGGACATTGAAGTGCTAAGTTTTGGTCACGAGTTGGTGTAGATGTTTCTCCTTTAGACATGTTGCTTTCTGACTTGCGTTCTTTCTTGCTTACTATCTTACTTTGAAACAAAAGTTTCTCTTACGAGGTGAAACGCTGAGGTTTCTCTTACGGGGTGAAACGCTAAGGTTTCTCTTACGGGGTGAAAC